>OY856409.1:51163400-51250900 GCA_963693085.1 Alisma plantago-aquatica
TATGTGTTTACATATAATTATGCATAATTGTAATATTTCACACTTTAACTATATAAGTTGATGCTCATATATAATTAATTTGTTAAAGAATTCAAAATCGCATATGCTGACATATGATACGTCATTCCGCATGTACTCTCTGCCACACTATCAAATGCATACGTCATACCACTTTTCAGAACATTGCCTCCCTATCATATAATAGTCCTCCTGAAGCGTGCACATACGAGTATGTTTTCGCAGACAGTTGCAATGTTCTACAATATAATGCCTCCTGTAGAAGAAAAAGTCACAAAATGATCTCTGGGAGTGTGGTTCACACTCCTTAACGTGCGGATCCAACTCTGCATTCAGTTGGTGGGGGGTGGTGGTGCAGGGGCACTACCCTGTGCCTAGGAACTGGACCCACGGGAAAAGATTATGTGTTCCCGTCAGTGAAGTCGCAACAATTCATTACACGATGGAGGTTGCTGCTCCTTGCTCATGGATGCAATGGCTACCATGTCCTTAGAGGGATAAAGGTGAGGCTTGACACCCTAGCCGGCACAGCCGCACAAGGGATGGTCTGTTATGTAGGAGGAAGGACTAGAGCCCCCTTTACTCCTCCCTTGTGCTGCATCGCCCCAAATCTACTCCTGGGGGCCGCAATGCCCCAACGGAGGCTGGAATATGCTTGGTCAGCCTAAAGGAGGAGGCTGTAGCTGTGGATCCTCTATTGACCGTTGTGCTACATGTTAGCAGTATAGCCCCGATTGCTAGAACAAAGAGAAGAAGAAACTAGGAGTAGAAAGGAAGAAAGAAGAAATGATTTGTGATGCATGGTGGTGGTGGATTCAATAGAGAGGAAGAATCTAGTGGAGTAAGATGATGAACATTCCAATGACGTATTGTACACGATCCACGACAATGTTTTTTGCCTGGATGAGAGGTGGTGATGATTCCTAGACCTAGGGTTTAGGAAATCAAGGTTGATGGTAGGGAGCTAGGTTATACCTAGGGTTTTGGCTGTATCCCAAGTGGGGGTCTTGGGATCCACACTTAGGGATTCAATCTCAGGCTCTGATACCAACTAATAGGAAACCAATCCCCTAAAAGCCAAAATCTCAATAATAATAATAATAATCTCTTTTTTGACCTAGACACTTACTCTAAGGTTGGTATTTTTAGTAGAAAATCAAAACCATAGTTGCCACGACATTGCGGCTAGATCACCTAATTAAAAATCAAATAAATGCAATTAAACCAGCAAAATCTAAAACTTACAAATAAGTCCCTGACATCACTTATAAGTCCTAAATCTTAAACAATTGCATAATGCATCTTAGAGTCCACAAGATCTCGCTGGAGGAAATATCTGGCCAAGCGATTCACCTGATCCAGACACGCCAATAGGCTGGTTTGGAGTTTGAAGATAGTAAGTCAGAGTAGTGGCATTCTCAGCAACACGATAAACTATACAAGAACTAATTAAGCCTAACTGGATGTGCTCTCAGGTTTTTAGATCCGGGAGTTTGACGTGTTGTGCATAAGAGGGTGTGTCTCTTGTCACAAACAGAAAGTAATACAAAGAACAAACTGAATTAGGCAAGGGCTAATATTAGTGACTCACCCCTGACTCAAAATAACTTACATGTTCAAGCTTGTGAAACCAAGCTGGCCAGAGCTGGTAAAAGGGGTGTTTTCTTGAACAGAAGATCCTGGGTTCAAATCCCCTTGGGTATACATTTTTAGGGAAAACCTCTCAGCAGACGCACCAGCCAGAACTGGCCTCTTGACGGCACCACATACTATTGGGTATGGGTATGGCATGGGGGTGACCGTTACACCGCATTTAGGCTCAGGGTTTAATAGTGCTAGGTAAGTCGAATGTGGCCTTGTCTGAATTGGCTTCCTTTAGAACTTATGAAACCAACTGTTGAATTACCAACCCACCTCATATCTAGCATCTATGAAGAGCAACTTCTATGGTTGCTCCAACTAATTTCATTGATTCAGTGCATTTTATTTCCAATATATTTCTTTAATTTACAATCATCTAGCTGAAGTAGCTTCCCTTGTTGTTTTCCTATATTCCTCAAACAATAATTAAAGTATTTTGTTATAATAATAGCGGCGAACCGGAGGACTGATTATATGGCGAGCTGGAAGTGTTATGGTAGTTTATCGAGGAAGTACCTACAAGAGTCCGTTGAGTTCAGAACTTGATGTTAATGTCTCTAGCACAACAGAAGCATTTCATGATGCTGATACATTGTTTGTGCCAGATGTTTCTGAGGCTAATGTTTTGGTTACTGATGAGAAGAAAACTGAACTCTCTCTATCTGATAGTGAATCCATGCTTTCAGATGTTCAGAAATCTGATGTCATGACAGAGGAGGAAGTAGAATTTAACCGCTTGTTGGATGGAATAGGCCCTCGATTTGTTGACTGGTGGGGAACTGGCACTCTACCTGTTGATGCTGACTTGCTGCCTCAACATGTACCTGGTTACAGAACACCTTTCAGGCTTCTGCCTACAGGGATGCGCTCACGTCTTACAAATGCCGAATTGACAAATTTGCGGAAGCTAGCACGAAAGCTTCCTATCCACTTTGCTCTTGGTACTGCTTTGTTTGTCTTAACATGTTACTAATTCTGCCACTAATGTTATTTAGGTTTATCTATTGTAAAAGAATTCCTTTATTTCCTTCTTTTTCAGGTAGAAACAAAAACCACCATGGTCTGGCAGAAGCAATAGTAAAGCTGTGGGAAAAGACTTTAGTTGTCAAGATTGCTGTAAAACGAGGAGTTCAAAACACAAATAACAAATTAATGGCTGAAGAACTCAAGGTACTTAAAGGGAAGTTACTATCTATAATTCTATCTGCTTGTAAAGTGAAAATATTTGCTTCGATTTGTCTTTTGCATTTCTGGGTGGATTATGTTTTTCGTTTATTCATTATAAGACTACTCATTAAGTGTAAATAGATGTAAAGTTTGAACTCTTCGAAAGATTGTTAATGGTACAAGAGCCCAAACATCAAATAAACCAGAACCACAAATAGATATAGTATCCGCTGAAGTATGAGAAGATGGGAGCGGGACAGTGAATGTAGAACTGCTGGATGGAGGTATCCTCCTTACACCAGCATTCGGCAGTGATGGGTAGAGCAGGGCTAGACAAATACCTCTGTTTCTGACATTTTAGGTATGCTGGAACACTTGTAGTTGCTATAGGTGCAAGATAATACCTCGAGGCATCCTCAACACTTTTTGGAGCTGGAAGAGAATCTAGAGTTTTATGATGGTGAAACAAAAGTAGGGCAAATAGCCCTTGTAATCATAAAGCAAACTCTGCATCTGTATATATAGGTAAGTGTAAAGTAGATACTCAGACTCATTAGAACTGGCTACTAGCCTAGGTCCATAGAACACGATACTCAGCAAATATCTAATTAAACCCAATCTATTTCTAACACTCCCTTTCAAGCTGGAGCATGAGAGAATCCCACGTTCAGCTTGCAGATTGAAACTCAAATAAGAAAACAAATAACAGATAGAACCAGCCCTGAAGTCATGATGCTATATGATTTTTCACATGCCAGTATGGGCACGACACATACTAGTTCATGAGGGCTTATTTGGGATTCTAGATGTGCACACATGTATGCTAACACATGTATGCCTTAAACACTTATACTTAGTTACATGCACTAACTTGTTTTTTTTTTCCTGGTAAAAGGGTCATATAGTCATGTTTTCCAACAACTTCAACACGAGAGTTTTTAAGGTAGAACCAAATTAAATTTTCTCTAAGATCTTAGCAGCCAAAGATTTTGTCTTGGGCATGATAGTTGTGATCAACTTGGAGAGTAATATTCTTATTAATAAAAGGAGTACAATGAGACCTATGATGTGGAACACATCTTGAAGAAGAAGAACGAAGAAGATAAAAGACAAATTCTCAAAATTCAATTCATATTTAACTGCCCCAGACATAGGGCCCTAGGCTAGTTTTATGACACTACATGACTTGACTCTCAAGTAATGGAAATAAAATCGTATTTAACAAAATTCGAAATTAAATAAAACCTAAAATAAAAGAAAGCATAAACATTTACGACTAAGTACAATAACTAGATAATTTGCACTTAGGTCCCTAAATATAAAATTAAAGCAAAAAAAAAAAGAATAAAGTCTAGTGCGTCCTACATCAACTCCCCCGGGGTTCAAAAGACGATCCACCGGTGAGTCATGTACATATCCTACGCAGGCTCTCCCAAAAGTGGACGGTGGTAGGATAAATGGATCCGACGACGCCAGACAATCAGAGTTGGGGTATTGTCAACCTCAAGCACACCATAATGTTGACACAGTAGTAAAGACTTTATCTTCGGAGCATCTGCAAGCATTGACGACACCAAGGTGGCAGTATAGCCATCATCAACTGGAAGAGCATAAATGTCGTTGGGTATGACAAATGGTAAAGACTTTGATGGTGCAAGGTTAACATCGTCATCCACGTAAGGAAGCATTAAGGAATGAGCGGGCACCATATCATTATTGCTTGGACTGTTGACGTCAACCTTTGCTGGAGGAGGCACTGTCTCTGACTCGTCCTTGTCAGTTGCTGAATCACAAGTGGGAATAGCATCTGCATCATCTTTTTCATCAACCTTGTCTGTAGTGTTGTAGCTTTGGTCCCTCGAAGGTAAGAATCGTTGTACGAACAAAGGATGCAGTTCAATCCATGTGTAGATAGGATCCACTAGCTGTTGGTTGTTCCACCAAGCTAAAGCATCTCCCCTAAACTTATTAGTGGCGATCAGAAGTTTGGTTGCACAACCCATAGTTTTGAATAACTGGAAATACTTGTCAGCACGGTGCAACCAATCAAGTACAATCTTGGAGTCACCACTCACCATAGAACTCTGGTATCTTCATGCGTTGTGTCTTGATGTGGCTATTGCATATTAGATGTTGGAAATATTTGCCTTGCTTCTGTGCAAGGCCGTCTAGTCGACATGGAATTTTTTTGGGGGCTGCTTACTAGCAATCCGGACGCCGATTGATGGTTGCTATAGGCGCCGTTGCTAGGCGGGGAGCAGCCTGGTGAATTTGCGTGAAGTAGGAAGAGTGGCGCTGACGGAAAC
The DNA here is from genome assembly GCA_963693085.1 of Alisma plantago-aquatica. NCBI lineage: Eukaryota > Viridiplantae > Streptophyta > Magnoliopsida > Alismatales > Alismataceae > Alisma > Alisma plantago-aquatica. The sequence goes on from OY856409.1 coordinate 51,168,533, forward strand.
ATGTAGCGCCTAGGCTGGAACGCTGTGATCAGTGGTTCTATCCCGCAGTTGCAGGGGTGGGAAGGGATCGGATGTTACTGACTAGTAGGCGCGATCCGAGTCCACTGGGGGGATATCTGGCGGAGAAGTTGCAAATGAAAGGTGTGGTGGCTGTGCAGGAAGCGTGAGTTTGACCGGAAGGGGGGCTACGGGACGCGGGTGCGTGGTATAGCGGATGACCTGGAGATGGAAAGATGGTGGATTGCCAACTTACGTGAAGTGAAGAGTGGCAGGGGTCTGGAGAGATAGGAAGCGGAAGTGGAATTGGGAGGAAGCGCGACGTATAAGATGTTGCGGTGGTTTATCGGGAGTAGGATTTAGAGGGAGGGCGGCAGCCTGGTTGGCGGAGGTTCGGGTTGGCTGCGGCTTGGAGACGAGGATGGTGGATGGATGCGAGTGGGAGAAGGGAAATCAGCCTGGGGAAGTGGGGAAGGTAGGGAAATCCAGCGACGGCTTGGACGGTTGGTTTTGGGAATTAGACGGGTGGTGGCTGTTTACGGAAGCGGGAGAGGGGGAAAAAGACGACGGAAATTTACTGTTCCTCTGATGAACAAGTAATGCAAATGATCAAAGAGAAAAGAGAACGAGGGGGAAGAGAAGGAGGCCGTGCCCTAATAATTTAGGGTTTGGCTCTGATACCACTTGATGTGGAGCACATCTTGAAGAAGATAAACAAAGAAGATAAACAACAAATTCTCAAAATTCAATTCATATTCATCTGCCCGGAAATAGGCCCCGGGGCTGGTTTTTATAACACTACATGACTTGACCCATAATGGAAATAAAATCCTATTTAACAAAATTCGAAATTAAATAAAACCTAAAATAAAAGAAAGCTTAAAATATTTATGACTATGTACAATAACTAGATAATTTGCACTTAGGTCCCTAAATATAAAATTAAAGCAAAAAAAATAATAGAATAAAGCCTAGTGCGTCCTACATCAACCTATATATATGGTATGATGTACATGTGGAACATAATATGATAAACTAGACCGACGTTAATGGGATTAGGTAGGAGAGGGCCATTAGTCCTAATTAAGTAAATAAGATAGAATTACTTATTACACGAATACTCCCCCTCAAATTGGGGACTATATATCATTGATTCCCAACTTTCTACGCATATAGTTGAAGGAAGAAGGTGGAAACGGCTTGGTGAAGGTGTCAGTAGTCTGTTCTCCAGTCTTCACATATGGAGTGACAATCTTTGTGGCACAAATCAAATCACGTATAAAGCGGTAGTTAACCTCTCTGTGTTTGATGCGTCATGAACACAAGGTTGTTTGCTATATGGATTGCATCTCGATTGTCACATTTAAGGACGACAAGACATGATACATGAATGCCAAGTTCATGGAGAATTGATGTCACCCATTGGACCTCACAGCAAGCATGGGCCATAGCCCTATATTCTGCTTCAGTGTTGGAACAAGTAACAACTGATTGCTTCTTACTTCGCCAATAGATGGGTTGATTTCCCAGGAGAACACAGTAACAAGAGATGGATCTCCTGTCATTGATGTCCTTGACCCAACTGGCATCATCATAGCAGGTTAGGGAAATGTTTGGAGAAGGATGCTTTTTGTAGAGAAGACCCCTTCCCAAACACCTTTTAGATATCGTAGAATCCTCTATACTCGGCTTCATTGACCGATGAGATGCTTAGCCATGTCATTGACTAACCACACTGTTTGCAAAGGTAATGTCTGGACGGGTGATGGTTAAGTAAATCAACTCCCTACCGTGTGCTGATATTGTTCAGGATCAAGCAAAGACTCCCCCTTAGACGTGACTTTGGTGTGGCAGTCCATTGGAGAGAAGACATGCTTGGATTCAAGAATTCTAGAATCTATAAGAGGAACTAGGTCATATCTTCATTGTGAGAGGTAAATTCCACCTTGGAACGTAAAACTTCAATATCCAAAAAGTAGCAAATATGGCCAAGGTCCTTTGTGTGGAAATCAATGTATTAGAAAGCGGGAAGCGGGAGGCGTGCGGAGAACACCCTGTAACCGATTAAGCGGTAGGCGGGCGATTAAGCAGGCGATTTTTGAAAAAGCGGGTGTCTAAATTTTATATATTTTTATACAAAATTACATGTATGTGTATATAAAAAATATATTTATAAGGAACTTCTATACATATCTAATCAGCAAATCAATAATTAACTAAGTATTCATCAATACTTACTGTTAATCAGTATATCTAATCACTAAAATCAGCAAGCAGATCAGTAATTGTAAATAACAAACTATGAATTGTTGAATTAAAGTAATTACTAAAGTAATACTAACCAGTAGTACCAATCATTAATCACTGAAAGCAGCAAGGAAATAAGTAATACTAATCATGCATTACTAGTATAATAGAGCAATAGGATATTTACTTAGATGCATTACAGTAGTACCCAATTATTACAGCTTACACACAAAGTATGCATTCTAAATTAGGACTAGCTATATCATTAAACATTTAATGTATACAAGTTTCATATATTATAGTCAACACTACTTGGACTATGTAATTAATTAATGTTAGATGCTTACATTAGGATTTTTAAACAAAAGCGGGAAAAAAGCAGGAAAAAAGCGGGTGAGCCGGGCAAAAAGCAGGCGATTATGTTCAAAACGATTAAGCGGGTGCTTCGGGGCTAAATTAGGCGGATGAGGGTCATGGGCGCTTAAGCGGCCGCTTAAGCGGCCCGCCTGGCCGTTTTTAATTCACTGGTGAAAATGTGATTTAAGAGACCATTTCAAAGATGAAATGCCTATAGTGTCACTGCCAGTAATATGATATCATCCACATAGACATCTAAAATGATGATTCCTGATACATAGTTGTCTAGACGGCTAGGCAATCCTTCCCACCAAAGGGGAGCCTATGCATTTCTAGACTTTTTTCATATTTGTTTATTTTTACATATATATAAATGAATTTACACTATATCTAGCTAAATTCCAATATATACATTACTATGTACATTTATATTGGTTCTTAAGTTTAATCAATCATAACTTCACCTACATCGCACCTATTATGACCTAAACTAGATCTAGTTGACCCTAATTTGACTAAACTTGGTATAAGTGAACCTAATTTGACTTACTTTGCCCTAAATTGGCCTAAGTTAGACCTAATTTGGCAAACATGACCTAATCATGCCTAACTTCCCCTCATTTTCCCTAAATTGACCTAAATGAGCCCTAATTTTTTAAAATCAAACCTAATTTCCACAAATCAGAGCTGTTTTCCCCCAAATCAGACTGAATTTACCCAAATTAGGCCAATTAGACCTGATTTTGCCTAATTCAGACATATTTCTATCCTAAAAAGACTAAACTTGATCTGATTTGACCAAACTAAGAACTAATCCATGCTAATTTGGTCTTTAAGCATCTTAATTTGAGCTTAAGGCCCTTACGCATCCACTTCAGTAATATGAAAATCTAGGCACCCGGATTAAGGCAGCCCACTTAGGGCCTAGGGGGCACCTTGATAACTATGTCTTGATGGTGTTTTGGAGAGGAAGAGACTGTGGTAACGAGAAGATATGGAAAAACACAGAGAGGAAAGGACACCACTGAGCTTATTGAACCACGCTTGAGGTGACTGCTTGAGGCCGTAGAGGGACTATGTGAGACGCTAGATGAGAGAATACCCCCCTGAATGGTGAATCCCAAGGGTTGCTGCGTATAAACATCCTCCAACTGTTCCTGAAGGAAACATTTTTGATGTCAAACTGATATAGGGGGCCAATTCATAGTTTAAAATTTCGACGAAATTGTCGAAATTTCAGCAATTTTTTCCATACCAATGGCCATCGGATATCGAAATGCACTATCAAAACGCACTGACCATCGAAAATTTTCCTTCTTTTTAATGTACTATATGGAGTTATGGACTACCTAGAGCATATTTTTTTACATAGTTTTGTGTCTAAGAGTCTATATTGTTGGATCCTAGATGGGTGATTAGATGCTCTAGAGGGGGGGTGAATAGAGCTGAAAGCACTTAAACAAAACTCATTAAAACTTCAAGATATATGACAAGATAAGGTTGCTAAATAGGTAATTTGAGTGCAACTAAAACATACATAGCAAGGGAGAGAGAGATTGAACATGCACCAATAAGACAAGCTATTTAGAGTGGTTCCACACTTCAAACTAGAAGTGTGTCAGTCCGCTTGCCTAGAGAGGTCAACCTCTAGGACTTCCAAACTATTGCACTCTTATATTCATTCATAAGACATACAATGCATGACCAAACAAAAGACTTACCTATCCAATATAAAGAGTCTTTAACCTTACCAAGGACTTACCCACTTTGCAAGAGTCTTCGGCCTTCTCCAAGGACTTACCCACTCTAGCACAAGTCTTCAGCCTTGCAGGAATTACCCACTCTTCTTGGATCTTTAGCTTTTGACTTCACCTTCACTCGGAGAAGCTTTCACCAAGGTCTTACCCACTTGAGCTTGAGTCTTCCGCCTTCTCCAAGGGCTTACCCACTCTAGCTCCAAGCCTTCAGCCTTGATCTTCACCAAGGGACTCCCAAGGGACTCCTTCCCTTGTTCTTCTTCACCTCTCTTGGACAAGAGAGAGAACCTTCATCTTCATGATTGCAAATGAGAGATGGGGAGGTTGTGGAAGTGAGAGCCTCACAAGATATACAAATAGGACTAGCTCTCTTACAGATTTCCTACTCACTCTAATAGATGTAGCAAGTGATTAAGCTTAGAGAGAGAGAGGAGACTGTAGGAAGCACCCAACTATGGAATAGGAACCTCACAAAGAGTTTGCAATGAATGCTCAACCTTGGAATGAAGCCCAAGGGGTCCTATTTATAGCTGGGGATGCCTCTTAGCTTTTGGGAACACTTGTGAACGAAAACTAGCCGTTTTGTGGCTTGCAACGGATCTATTTTCACTTGTTGCAACTCTACAACGGCTAGAAGCACTTTTCTGCACTTTTCCGTACAGTGCAATCGGTCGAGTTTCTATAAGGGTAACTCGACCGATAGAGTAAAAGACAAAGCCGATATTCAGACCATCGGTCGAGTTTGTCCTGAGGAAACTCGACCGACCAATGAAAATCGATTTGGTTAGTTACTCCATCGGTCGAGTTCTGTGTAAACACAACTCGACCGATGCAATCTCCAGAAAATTGATCAAGGATGATCGGTCGGGTTTTCAGGCTGGGAAACTCGACCGACAAAGTGCCTGTAATCAATTTTCAAAGATGCATGTAAAGTGCTCTAATATTCGATCTAAGTGCTCCTGATATTTTTCTAAGCTTAATTACAAGTCATACAATCATTACAAATGATTTACAACATGATTCTAATGGATATACATCATATTACAAAAACATGCACTTGTATGAATTTGACTTGTCTTTTCTCCAATTTGAGATGCGCAAGTTAGGGCAATTGGAGTGTGTCTATACCTAATCTGAAATCACTCAAGTAGAAGCATTAGACACCGATATGTGGAATGGTTAGTCATCATCAAAACACGGGTTTAGTCAATTTAGACGTGAGTCAACATTGACCTAATTGACCTTGAGTCAACAATCTCCCCCCTTTTGAAGATGACAAACCATTCCATAAATGTATTGAAAGCATTTAAGTAAATTCATACCTTTGGAGAAACCTAGGGGTTTCAATGGAATGGAGTTCATATGCTCCCCCTCAATTGATGCGCATGGAGTTCTCATACTCCCCCTCAATTGATGTTATTTCTCCTGCATGGTTAGCTTTCATAACATTTATAGAATACCATGTCTTCTACTCATATATGTTCTACACATATATGTCTTCTCCCCTTTACCTTCTCCCTTTACATGAACATACTTCTCTTCTTCATGTAAGACATGCCTTCTTCCTCTTTTTAAAAGAAGACATACCCTTCTCCCCCTTTGTCATTTCAAAAAGGTGGGGTTATGAAGAAAATAAGAAACATCACTTGTTAAAGAGAAAGGAGATAACACAAATATATATAAGGAGAGTAGAAGAGCACAAATAGGGGCTCGTCCAAGCATAGAAAGAAAAGCAAGTTAAAACATATACTTGAACAACCCAAAATGCAAGATTAAGTGCTGCAGATAAACAATATATTGCATTTTTGACCCTCAAGATGACGGAATTTGACCAAAAACCATCAGAGCTCATGGCGAAGCAATGAGTCTTGCTCAGAAGGTTATTTCTGCATGAAAAGCACTAGTCTTGCACCAAAAACTGAAACTGGAGTAAAACCTGCATAAAATCCAAAAACACTTCAATTTCTACATACCATGTAGATTTATGTACCCTGCATCACAATGTTATGCAAGCAACTCAAGATAGTAGATATGCAATTCAAGGAACAAACTTGAGCATGTATGAGACAAGATACAAGCATAGCATATAGATGAGCAAAGATGGCAATTATAAACAAGGTTAGAACTACATGTATATGAACTACTAGTAGATGATATTACAAGTTAGGACTACTAGTAGGATCTAGATCATAGCAAGAGATACCAAAAGATATACAACATAAAGCAAGCTATGAGTAGATGTAGAGACATATCCAAACAAAGAGATAAGCAATTTTAGAAGCATGAAAAGATATAACTCACTAGATATGCATCCTTACCATAAGATGATTACCCCTAAGAACCTCAAGGTTGTATCAAAACAAGATATACACCTAGATAGATGTAGCAAGTTAGAGCACAACGGAAGCAATTTTTAGACACAACCAAGAGATCCAAAGAGACCATCATCAAAACCTGCAAAACAACTCAAAGCAAGTAATTGCAACATATAGATTTACCAATTTAGAGCAATTAGATGGATAGAGTTGTAAGCAAGATAGACAATTTAGAACAAGGCAATATGCATATATAAAGGTACCAAATGAGAGTGCCAAAGAATAAGGCTATTGGTTGAGAAAATCTAGTTGAGAGGGAAATTCTCACTCAATAAGCCAAATGTATATTCTGTGCACAGTGTTATCGGTCGAGTTCTGTGCATTGTCAACTCGATCGATGACAGCTGTTGGCAACACCCATTGGTGCCTATCGGTCGAGTTTCAATAGGGCAAACTCGATCGACAGAGCAGCTGTCAAAAAGCACATATATTTTATAAAAACATATTTAAAGGCATGCTAAATATACAAACCATATCCAAACATATCTAAGCAAGTTAGTAATGCACTATAGAAGCATTAGAAACAATTTTTGAGCAAAAGTGTGAAGAGAATCACAAAATGTCACTTTTGACTCAAAAACCATATGTATAGTGCACACTAATTTGACAAAAACAAGTTAGAAATGGTTATAAGCAATAAAACCTTTACCTTTGAGCTTACCATTGCTTTTTCCACTTGTTGTCACCCTCTGCACATCTCACCTTTCTTCTTTCATTGGATTGAGAAGTCAATTTGCAATTCAATAGCTCAAGTCAATCCATTTGCAAGTACCTACAAGAAGAAAGATGAAATGGTCCCCAATCATATTTTTGGGTCCGGAAGGGTTAGTTTAGCAACCCAAGTCCTATTGCTCTTGGGTGCTTTCCTAAAAGGACAACAAGTAGAATAATGACCAATTTCATTGCAATAGTTGCATGTGCCTATAGTCTTGGAACTAGAGGATTCTCCATGGAATATTGGAGGTCCTTTATCTTTGTTGTTCCCTTGACTACTATCATATCCTAAACCATGTCTACCAATTTGTTTAGTAGTATGGTGTAGGATATCATTAAGACTCTTTTTACCCACTAAGAATCTTTGCAAGGATGATCTCAAACTATCATTATCATGCTTAAGAGAAGCAATAGTAGAAGACAAATTTTTGATATTATCTCTAGCATGCAAAAGATCATTTTCTAAGCAAAGAGTTTTAGTTAAATAAGAGTCTCTATCAAGGTTTTAAAAAGCGCAAAGCGGGAAGCGTGCGGACGGGACCTTGTAGAAGATTAATCGCCAAGCGGGCGATTAAGCGGGCGCTTAATTAAAAAGCGGATACTCAATTTTTTAGATAATGTTTCACATTTTATAGACATTAATACATATATAATATAATGTTTGTGACTGTTTTACATAACTAAACATATTAAAGCTTTAAAGTTAATATATGTAATAGATATTAAGAGTTGATAGATTCAGAAATTAAAGATATATAACAGCAAATAAACATGTTTATTCAATTAAAGTTAATATATCTAACACCAATTAAGAGTTAATAAACAATTTCAGCAATGAACAAATATAGATACTGAATTTAGTTGTTACCTTTACATGGAGCATGAGCAGCATCATATGAGTAGACAGCCATTTGGATAAGGGAAGTAATGTGCCCACATGAAAATGCATGAAACAAGAAACAATTAGTACAGTATTCATGCATTATTCACAATTTTTCACATGATTATTTCTGAAATCGAAAAGCCTATACGAACTTTCAAAAGATAGAAAATTCAAAACACTAGTACCGATAATAATTAAAAGATAGGACATGCAAACAACAAAATCAAAACATAGATGATAAAACATCCAAAACAACATAATCAACAAGTATGTCCAAGCAGCCAAAAAAACAAAGTTTCTAGTTCTACAATGTCATTACTGCTCCTGTAGAAAGATGATCATAATTCATAACCCTATTTCCTAGTCCCTAATAATCTCCCTCAATGTCCTCTGCACTGGAGTAGCCGTCAAATATATTCCTTCTTGTGAATTGCTCTGGCTCAAAATCTTCTCTATCACTTTGTGCACCAGGAGGGGTGGGTTGGACAGGAGGGGTGGGTTGGATGGGAGGGGTGGGCTGCCCATGTCTTCTGGTTCTAGTATAAACTCTTTCTGCAACTCCAGATGCTTCAGCCACTTGTCCCCATGTCAATCCAGCACCTGGGTATACCTCATCTTCCTCTGGATTAAGGTCTGTAATCCAGTCCTTTGCCTTATCTAGATAATCTGACTCTAAAGGATCCTTCTCTGATTCACGATGTTCCTTTTTATATTTCAACTTTGAATTGAATTGCACATAAACCAGGTCGTTTAGTCGTTGCACATCTAGCCGATTCCTCTTCTTGGTGTGAATCTAGATAAATAGTTAAATACAAAAGATTTAGTTGATGACTTAATGTGTTATGCACAAATATTGAATGATCAAGACTACAAGTAGGGAGGTAAATTACCATCTCGAACGTACTCCAATTCCGTTCACACCCAGAAGATGTACATGTCAGGTTAAGAATTCTGATTGCCATCTTTTGCAAATGCGGAGTTTCGTATCCATGATTGGTCCACCATTCCACTAATTTTAAGAAATCAATAAAGTATTCAATTAATTTATTACAAAGTGGTGACCATGGGTAATGTAAGCAAGAAAGCGGTTGACAATTTACCAGGGTCCAAGTCAGAACTAGATCTTTGTCTAATGGCATTTGGTTTCCCAAATGCATCCTTAGCATTCCTATACGCGGGCATCTCCTTCTCAAGAACAATCTTATCCTGGATCTCCATTTCAGGGAAAAAGATATCCACGCATTCCATTAGACCCCTCATGACACACTGTGTGCTATTTATATCTGGATCAGCCCAATAGTAATAGGGGTTCAAGTAGTAGCCTACAATGATTAAAATAATACATTAGTATCAGATAAAAAAATAAAAATAAAAAATGAAAATTACAACTTAAGTTACCTGCCACATGTAAGGGACGATGCAGTCTTTTGTCCCATTTCTCATTAACAATGTCCATGACCTTCTTCAAGAATAAAGGATCACTACTACTCAAATTGGCTGTCAACTCCTTTTCAGCATTAAGCATAGCGGCATATATAAACCCCATGGTAGGTTTCTTCTCACTATCAACAAGTCGTAATACATTAACCAATGGCTTAAAGATATTCACTACTGACACCATCCCGTGCCAAAATGTGGGATTTGTTACCATGTTAGCAAATCGCTGCCCCTCTCCTGTGCTTGCATACTTGCATGCTTCCCACTCAGAAGAGCAAAACATGCTCCTAAGTTCATTTCTTTTGTCTAGCAAACTCTGCAAGCTAAGATATGCAGTGGCAAATCGTGTCACTCCAGGTCTCACCAAGTCACCATTGGTGAACTTTCTCATCAGACTTAGGGTGCTATGGTGACTGTAGATGAAGATCACCAACTTCCTACTCTTCTGAATCATATTCTTCACCCTAGGTAATTGCCCAATCGCCTCCAACATAAGATCAATACAATGTGCAGCGCAGGGAGTCCAGAATATCCCCGGCCTCTTGTCTTTTAGAAGCCTACTAGCAGCCAGATTTGATGCGGCATTGTCAGTGACAACCTGCATTGTTCATGTAACATTATTTTAGTACTTTAGAAATGCTATGTTAAAGAAAATGCAACAATATTCAAGTACATATTTCAGTAACTACCTGTACAACATTCTCCGCCCCAACTTCCTCAATGCAACTGTCCACCAGCTTGAAAATAAACTCAGCATTGTGGATATCGGCAGATGCATCAATTGCCCTCAAAAAGCTTGTGCCTCTTTTACAGTTGACACAGAGGTTCATGATGCTTCTTCCCCTTCTATCAGTCCAAGCATCAGTCATAATAGAGCATCCACTGATCCTCCATTCCTCCCTGTGCGCCTCCAATGACTGCTTAATCATTTCCACTTCATTCCTCAATAGAGGCTCGCGCAACTCGTGGATTGAAGGTCCTTGCAATCCTGGACCGAACTGCCCAACTGCCTCTAACATTACGTTGAAACTCTCCAGTGTCACAGTATTCATGGGTATACCTAGAATGATTATGTAAGGTCAAATGTAGACTTTACAAATAATACAATAAAGAAGAATTGAAGGGTGGGTTTGAATAAATATTAAAACTACTTACTGGCTTGGTAAAACCATCGTGCTATAAATTGTAGAGTTTTCTTTCTTTCCTCTTTCTTAAGCTTGTTATTGATGCTTTCTTGCTTTGATAGCCTTCTGTCTTTGACAACATCTTCTGGATTTCTTCTAAAAAAAGTGTCAATCTGACCCACCACCCGAGGTTTCTTTGCATTTGCGCCGCTACCACAAAGCACAACAACCTCCTCATCATCAGACCGTTCCCTAATATTCACCTGCTCCCTGGCATCATTCAGCTCTTGTATCCTCTTAGCCTTTTTTGCTGCCATATTATCTAAATACTCACAAATCTCCCTCTTCACTTCTGCTGGTACCCTCATGCATGCATCAACATCTCCCCTCCTACACGCAAGATGCTTCTTCAATCTAAAAATGCCACCAGTTGATGTGTGTTTGCAGAATACACATCTCAACCGCTCTTTTCTATCAGGGTCGGGAACATCACAATACTTCCATCCCGGGTCAGATGATCGCATGTTGGTAGTAGTAGCACCATGTTGCGGGATTTCTTCGGCCGGAGGTACAACATTATCAGCCATCTACACCAAATAATCAATATAAAAATCAGCAAGTATAAGGCAGGGCAGCAATATACACATAAAACATCATCATGTTACCCATGAAATATATAATAAACTAGTACGTAATTAAGTAACAAGTATAACATATAAACAGGAGAACAGTAGAAGATATATATTGTATATTACTAGTATAGTGTACTACTATATTATTATAAGGTAAAGCATTTATTGTATTGAATACATATAAAATATAATGTGTCCATGTATATTGCAGATGTACAGAAATATGCGTACAGCAGTAAGATAGTATTGTATAAAACTATAAATTAAAAATATTAGTGGCGTAATGTATAATATAGGCGTAGAAAGTAGTGTATATGTATTACTATTTTACTAGGCGTACATGTATAACAAACACATCACCTGAAATAAAACGTGAGTACTGACCAGTAAAAAAAAATGAAAAAAACAGGACTGCCGCCAGGAGGAAAGGGTGGAGGAATCAAGCAAACAACAAAAAAAAAGGAACAAAAGACTTACTTGAGATTTAACGGCTTCTACTGCAGCAGAACAAGGCCGCACGATCCTCCTAGAAGGAGCCTGAACTTCTCGGCAACGTCCAATCTTCCACTGGACAGGAGCAGGCGCCGGCTCCCTCCCAAACAACAGCCACCGGAGGATGAGAACAGGAGATTTTCCTCCAGAACAGGTGCTAAACTGCCGCTATGGTCTTTGGATGTTCCGCAATGGTCTCCTTGGAGGCATACAGTTGCCGCAAGTTGCCGCAAGAAGCAAGGGAAGCGGAAAAGACGACCGTCGGGTTCTGTTTGCAAGGCGGAAAAAAGACTGGAACCGTCGTGTGCATGCAACAGTTTGTTTTAAGTTTTAACCCTTGTGGGCCAGCAGTAAGTGGGCCAGCCACTAATGGGCCAGCCTTTGGCCGCTCTACCAAAAATCGGGCCCAAGCGGCCGCAAAAAAAAAAGCGCAAGGCGGGAAAAAAGCGGCTTAGGCGGGTGATAAGCGGGCGCTTTATTCAAATCCGCCCAGCAGCCGCTGATACCCCTTTTTAATCGTCCAGTGCCGCACGACGCTTAAGCGGCCGCTTAAGCGGCCGCCTGAGCCGATTTTTAAAACATTGGTCTCTATTAATATGAAGAGCAGCAACATCATTCTCTCTATTTGTAGAACTAGAACAAGATTCATGCCCATTGATTTTAGCAAGCAAGGAGGCATTTTCTATTTCTAATTCATGCAAAATAAAATCTTTGTCCTTGTTTTCAGATTTAAGAACATCAATATCATGCATGAGAGAATCAATAATTAAAGTATGCTCTTCATTAGAACTAGGCACAAGAGGTTGAGCTTCTAGAAATCTAACCTTATCAAGTAAACTAGTATTTTCAAGTTTAAGAGAATCTACTTGACTAAGACAATCATTTTTATCATCAAGCAAGCAAGAATTAGCATGTTCAAGATCATCTAGTTCTACATGCAAATTATCAACAATTTTAGCAAGCTTTTTCTTTTTCCTTTTAGAAGACTTAAGAGAGGCACAAATATCATGAATAATAGCAATCAAAGATTCTTTATCTAGAGAGTTTAGATTTACCTCACTTGAGTCTTCACTTGTTGATGCTATAAGAGCAAAATGACATTCTCCTTCATCACTTGAGCTTGAGCTTGATCCTTCACTTGAATCTTCACTTGAGCTTGAGTTGGAGGAGCCACTTGAGCTTGAGTGCCATTTCTCCTTCTTGTGAAGATGGGTCTTTTTGCCTTGTGGGCAATCTTTCTTGTAGTGACCCTTCTTTCCACATGTGAAGCACCGGATGGAGGTGGACTTGCCTTTGTAGAATTTACCCTTGGAGTACATGGCATCTTCTTTAGCTTGAGAGGATGGAGAGACTTCTTCCATGATAGCTTCAATTTGAGCCTTCATTTCAGCCTTCTTCATTCTCTTTAGCTCTTTCTTCTCTTGTCTTTCTACTTCCTCCCTCTTGTCAAGTGTGGCTTCATGTGCTTGTAGATTTCCAATGAGCTCTTCAATAGGGATATCCTTGAGAGACCTTGCTTCTTCAATGGAAGTCACCTTGGGTTCCCATCTCTTGGGGAGAGTTCTAAGGATCTTTGAGTTGATCTCTCCACTAGACATGGGATGTCCTAGAATAGCAAGACCATTCACAATGGTGTTGAGCCTTGAGTACATGTTGGCTATGCTCTCCTCCTTTCCCATCTTGAAGTTCTCAAACAGCCCTTTGAGCATGTAGACTTTGCTTTCTTTCACTTGATCTGTCTCTTCATAAGTGATGCAAAGCTTTCTCCATACCTCATGGGCTGTTTCACATGAAGAAATTCGGTTGAACTCGGTGGGGGTCATGGATGCATAGAGTATGTGCATGGCTCTAGCATTCAAGGTTGCTTTCATCAAGGTGGCTTCATCCCATTCTTCAATCTTTGTCTTTGGTAGCTCATATGGGCTGTTCACCATTTTCCACATCTCAAGACTTGATCCTTGGATGTAGAATTGGAGCCTTCTTCTCCAATAGAGGAAATTGCTCCCATCAAAGATTGGTAGGCTGATTCTCCCTCCTTGGTAGTCACCCATCTTCTCCTACTTGTTGAAGTATGCTTGGAGAAGACCCGCTCTGATGCCACTTGTTGGATCCTAGATGGGTGATTAGATGCTCTAGAGGGGGGGGGGTGAATAGAGCTGAAAGAACTTAAACAAAACTCATTAAAACTTCAAGATATATGACAAGATAAGGTTGCTAAATAGGTAATTTGAGTGCAACTAAAACATACATAGCAAGGGAGAGAGAGATTGAACATGCACCAATAAGACAAGCTATTTAGAGTGGTTCCACACTTCAAACTAGAAGTGTGTCAGTCCACTTGCCAGTCCACTTGCCTAGAGAGGTCAACCTCTAGGACTTCCAAACTATTGCACTCTTATATTCATTCATAAAACATACAATGCATGACCAAACAAAAGACTTACCTATCCAATACAAAGAGTCTTTAACCTTACCAAGGACTTACCCACTTTGCAAGAGTCTTCGGCCTTCTCCAAGGACTTACCCACTCTAGCACAAGTCTTCAGCCTTGCAGGAATTACCCATTTTTCTTGGATCTTCGGCTTTTGACTTCACCTTCACTCAGAGAAGCTTTCACCAAGGTCTTACCCACTTGAGTCTTCTGCCTTCTCTAAGGGCTTACCCACTCTAGCTCCAAGCCTTCAGCCTTGATCTTCACCAAGGGACTCCTTCCCTTGTTCTTCTTCACCTCTCTTGGACAAGAGAGAGAACCTTCATCTTCATGATTGCAAATGAGAGATGGGGAGGTTGTGGAAGTGAGAGCCTCACAAGATATACAAATAGGACTAGCTCTCTTACAGATTTCCTACTCACTCTAATGGATGTAGCAAGTGATTAAGCTTAGAGAGAGAGAGGAGGCTGTAGGAAGCACCCAGCTATGGAATAGGAACCTCACAAAGAGTTTGCAATGAATGTTCAACCTTGGAATGAAGCCCAAGGGGTCCTATTTATAGATGGGGATGCCTCTTAGCCTTTGGGAACACTTGTGAACGAAAACTAGCCGTTTTGTGGCTTGCAACGGATCTATTTTCACTTGTTGCAACTCCACAACGGCTAGAAGCACTTTTCTGCACTTTTCCGTACAGTGCAATCGGTCGAGTTTCTATAAGGGTAACTCGACCGATAGAGTAAAAGACAAAGCCGATATTCAGACCATCGGTCGAGTTTGTCCTGAGGAAACTCGACCGACCAATGAAAATCGATTTGGTCAGTTACTCCATCGGTCGAGTTCTGTGTAAACACAACTCGACCGATGCAATCTCCAGAAAATTGATCAAGGATGATCGGTCGAGTTTTCAGGCTGGAAAACTCGACCGACAAAGTGCCTGTAATCAATTTTCAAAGATGCATCTAAAGTGCTCTAATATTCGATCTAAGTGCTCCTGATATTTTTCTAAGCTTAATTACAAGTCATACAATCATTACAAGTGATTTACAACATGATTCTAATGGATATACATCATATTCAAAAACGTGCACTTGTATGACTTTGACTTGTCTTTTCTCCAATTTGAGATGCGCAAGTTAGGGCAATTGGAGTGTGTCTATACCTAATCTGAAATCACTCAAGTAGAAGCATTAGACACCAATATGTGGAATGGTTAGTCATCATCAAAACACGGGTTTAGTCAATTTAGACGTGAGTCAACATTGACCTAATTGACCTTGAGTCAACATATATATTGTGCTTACAAACTATAATGACTTCATTCATTGATTTCACCATTGAAAACTGACATCAAAATTCTCCATGTTCAGGGTTCTTCACTCACAAACGAGACCCCACCCCCACATATCCAATATGAAATATTATTGCATATTTGAGTAGATCTGCACTAGTAGATAAATCTGGTAAAATTTCACAAATTAGTTAATTAATTTTGCCATCAAAATGTCATGAACGCATTTGTCGAAAATTCGACAAATGTTTGTTTTTGTGGCTAGCGAAACAGAACGGGACATTTTCTTCCTTGGGCCAATCTTGTGAAATTGCTAAGGAGATAACTAGTCAAACAAAGGCAATGTGAGTGACTGGCAAAAAAAGTCTCAAAGAAGTCCATGCCATAAGTTTGGGAAAGCCTTTCGCAACTAGGCGGGCCGTGAGGCGTTCAACTGATTCGTCAGAATTGAATTTGGCACAGAAGATCCAAAGGAACCCAACGATGTTCTTGTCTGGGAATGGCAGACATGATCCCGTGTTCCATTCTCATGCAAAGCTGGCATTTCTTCTAGCATCCTAACTTTCCAACCAGGGCGTCGAAGAGCCTCATGCTATTTTTTTGGGATTTGGATAGAGTTTAAATGCCGTGAAATGGTTTTAGCATTGCAAGAAAGTTTTGAAAGATAACAAGTACGAGAAATGGGTTGATGAGTGCAAGAACATGCACCTTTTTGGAACGCCACATGGCATGCTGAATCCTCAAAATTGGATGATTGAGGCGGGGCCTAGAGCTGGAGATTCTGCTTTGGGCATCAACGATAGACATTGGCAAACTTAGGAATTGAATGTTTAAGGAGGAACATTAGTGGGATGATAAGTGTGAGGATTAATGGGAGGGAACTCCAATGATATATACTCCAATAGATCAGACGAATCTAACTCCACAAATTCGTTTTGAGGCATGATGCATAGATGAAGGTGTGGCAAAGAAAATATCAGATTGATGGAAGGTAACATCGGTCAAGACATACATGCGTTAGTGACTTGGACTATAACACTTATAACCTTTTTGGAAGGTGGAATAGCCAAGAAAAACCGTTTTGACGAAACGAGGATCAAGTTTGTCAACCTTCGACGCAAAGTTATGGACAAAGAATGCGCAACCAAAAACGTGTAAATGGAGATGAAAAATCTTGTCTTCCAAAAAAAAAGGGAATTTGTTTTGAAGAATAGAAGAAGGTTGCTGATTGATAACGTGGCAGGCAGTCAGAAAAGCTTCAGACAAGTAAGGTTTGTGTAATTGAGTTTGGAAAAGAAGAGCTCGGGTAATATCCAATAAATGACGATTTTTGTGCTTATCAACCCCATTTTGTTGTAGAGTTTCAATACAAGATTGTTGGTGGAACCCCATTCTTAGAGCAAAAAGATGTCATGGAGCCAAAAACATATTCTAAAGCACTTCATTTCTTAACATTTTAATGAATTTACCAAATTGTGTTGAAATCATTTTAGAAAAGGTTTTGAAAATACCAAACATCTCATCACGAGTTTCAACAAATATGTCCAAGTCATTCTTGAGAAATCATTGAGAACATGCTTTGTATTTGTTATATCAAAGGAAATACAATGCTATCTCTTTTATAATCCAATAGATAAAGGTAAAGTTTAAACACAAGAGATATGGGATAAAACACTAATGATATTATTCGAATAGTAAATATATCAACACCCCCTCTCAAGCAGGAGCATAGATATCAATCATGCCCAGCTTGTCCACCATGGCGGCGGATCTGGTCTTGGGACGCAACTTAGTGAAGATATTTGCTACTTGATCAGAAGTATGGGTGTATGGAGTAGAGATGCTTCCAAACAAAACAACTTCTCTGACAAAATGGCAATCCACCTCCATATGCTTGGTGCATTCATGAAATGTCGGATTACTGGCAATGAATATAGCAACTTTATTTCACAATACATAGGAATATGATTAGGATCATGAATGCCAAACTCCTGAGAAGACCGCAAACCCATAATAGTTCACAAGTAGTATGAGCCATGGCTCTATACTCAGCCTCAGCACTAGAACGGGCAACAGCAATCTATTTCTTGCTACACCAGGTGACAAGATTACCTCCCATAAAAGTACAATAGCCAGATGTAGATCTACAATCTAGTTTGCTGCCTGCATAATCAGAATTGGAAAATCCTGAGATTTTACAATGCCCATGTCTTTTGTATACTAAGCCCTTTCTTGGAGAATTCTTCAGATACTTCAGAATATGTCACAGAACATCCCAGTGGCATTGTCTGGGTTTATCCAGATATTTGCTAACCAATCCAACTGTAAAAGATATATCAGTTTGAGTAACAGTCAGATATATAAGCTTACCAACTAGTCTACAAACTGTTGGTTATCCCCGTAAGGAGGAGAGGAGTTATCACCTGAGCTAATGTTCACCTGAGCTGATGTTAGGGTCTAGAGGAGTATTAATAGGTTTTGCTCGGAGCATGCCTATTTATTCCAAAATATCTAGAACATATTTCCTTTGTGAAGAACAAATACCTGAAGAAGAATGAGAAACTTCAATGCCCAGAAAATATCTTAGTTTCATTAAGTCTCTAGTGATAAAGTGTTTCTCGAGATATTCTTTAGTGGCATGGATGCCAGCTTGATCACTCCCGATAAGATGACATCATCAACATGAACAATCAGAATTATAAGGCCTGAGGATTTTTTAAAATAAAAACTGAGTGATTAGAATGAGAACGACGGAAGCTGAGTTTATCAAGAATATGGCTCAATTTGTCAAACCAGGCTTGTGGACTTTGTTTCAGTCCATAAATGTCCTTGCGTAACCTGCATACATTAGAACACTCCCCCTAAGCTACAAACCGTGGTGGTTGCTCCATATATACCTCCTTGTGCAGGTCATCATATAAGGAGGCATTTTTGACATCTAGTTGAAGCAGAGGCCAATCACAGTTAACAACCACAAAAATAAGAACACAGACAAGATTTAGACGAGCAACATGAGAGGTCTCAAAATAGTCAACCCCATACGTTTGAGTATAGCCTTTGGCCACAAGTCGTGCCTTCAGTCTTTCAATTGTGCCATCCAACTGATACTTGATTGTAAAGACCCAACGACATCCTACAAGAGAGCAATCAATAGAAGAATCAACCAAATCCCTTGTATGACATCAGTATGGGCCTGTATTTCAGTTTCCATAGCCTAGTGCTATGCATGATGTTGTAGAGCCCGAGCAACATTTTTAGGAATAGAGATAGCTGATAAAGCAGAGGTAAAATTGGCAAAGCTAATGCCAAGATTAACAGTAGATCAAAATTTTCCAATAGGATGTAAAGTGCAAGACCAGATTCCTTTACACAGACCAATAGGAAATGCTAAAGAGTATATATTTGCCTATTTAGTTAATAGGTTAATTAGTTAGTGGGCCTTTAGTGTCTTGGCCCAGTTAGATTACTTAAGTCCCAAGTCTCAGGGTTTCTCCCTTGCTCCTATATATGGGACATGCTGTATCTCTTTTATCTAATCTAATCAAATCAATTCAATACAATATTCTTTCACTTGGTATCAGAGCGGTAAACAATAACTCCGACGTGAACAGTAAGTCCGACGTGAACAATAATTCCGGCGTGAACAGTACTCTGACGTGAATAGTAATTTCGGCGTGACAATATGACGTAAAACAATAACTCCTAGAGAGCAACAGAGGGGCGCCTCCGCCTGCGGGCGACTGCCGCCATCTCCATGGCTTAGGCCGGCCGGCCGCCCGACAGACCCTGGCCTCCATGACTCATCCTCCTCTTTCTTAATTGATCGTATCTTCTTTATGTACGCCGACGTCATCCTTCCCGGCTATCTCCTGCCTATCCATACATCTGCCGCCGCATCATTCCCGCTGCCGCATCACGCAACCGTCAACAACAAGTAGCAGCGCCACTGCCGCCAGCCGCATCAATCAGCACCGCCGGCCAGGCCAGCAGCTGCCGCTGCCTGCCCATGCGCCGCTGATGACTGTCGACCCCACTCCCTGTGCTGTATGCGCACGACTATCAGCGCCACCACCACATGTATCTAACAGCAAGCAGCTACCGACCGGAACTGCCACCAATCCCAGGAGCAGCAATCATCGCCATCGCAATTGCAGCCATCGCCTCTACCGCTGCATCGCCATGACGTCCTCACCACCAGCCTTTTCCGCCTCACATGGAGAGGCTCCGCACTTGACTCCGCATGCAGCCTCATGGCATGCAATATCACCGGAGCCGTGCAGGAGACCAATATCATCTCCTTCGTTGTGGCCAAGTGCTACATCAGCCGAGCGACACAATCATCGCCATCTTTCGTGTCCGCCCATTGCTGAGTTGTTGCCTCATTATCCAACAACCCTATCCCCAGCTGACGATCGCACTCTTCATCTGTCGTCATCATCATCCATGCCCGTAGGTCACTGCTCTACGTTGCTGTCCTGCCGCTATTCATTACGCAATCGCCACCCATTATCTCTGTCCATTCAGCCTGCTCTCCTACTGCTCTTCACTCCACTATATCACCCCAAAGTGTTCAACCCCAATATCTATTTTTTTACTACCCCAACAACTTCTCTATCTCTATTGATATTCAGATTCTTACTCGAATCTATCTTTGGCTAATCAGATCCATTTTTAGCCCAATCAGATTTTTTGAGATTTGATCCATTTAATTTTCTACCCGGATCTTACATTGACCCATTTAGCATATTCTCTCCGATTATCAGTTTCCATTCTCCACAAACTACCCATCTCCATATCACAAATTCCTCTCAAATCCACCAATTCCTTTCCCACTCATCATGTGTGTACTGTGTATCCATTTTTCTACGTGCGGGGGGTCATATATCCTTTTCTCCACACCAAACACTCACTCTCATCGTATTTGGTGTGCGGGGGGGGGGGGATAGAGACGAGAGGAAGAGATGAGAAGAGAGAGAGAGAATATGTATGAGACACAGAGTGAGAGAATATGTATGAGAAGAGATGATATATGTATTCAGGCTACATATTCCAGGCTGTCTTCATGGAGCTTCGTTCAGCACACCTGTTCTCCACTTTCAGACAACATTATCACTCTTGTTGCAATTTTGAGAGACAGATAGGTGCTTCTTCAGACTTCTTAGAAGCTCAACAATTTCTAGCTTGCCAAGTCTACATCTCCAAGGTTGATTCATCCAAATTTATCTTCACCGAGCTACTTCATCACGTCTTCTCCGAACTGCATCTGCTGTATTGGCATCACATTCCGCTGATCTTCTTGGGACTTTCCTTGATGGATGATATCTCCTTTCCTGTCAAGCCCCCAAGGTTCACGCGACAGAGATATGGTACCTGCATCGTATCACCATCATATTGTCCGTTCGTGTTCGTGCCACGTTATGCACGTCTTCCCAGACAATTTGAAGATTTCACTATTGCTACATCGACACTGTATATCCACATTCGTGCCGCGTTAAGTACATATTCTAGTGAAGATGACGTAGTCGTGGTATTGATGATCGTCTGCTCCAAGTGGTGAATTACTGCTGCTGTATTCAGGTTCCATTTCAGATGTTCTTCATTCCAGATGCACTCCAAAAGACCTTCATCAAAGCTCGAGGATCTCCAGCCTGCAGAATACAATTTCAAAGAAAAGAGGTGTCATCGTATGATTCAGGGGGAGTATCAATCTTTTGTATGGGGAGTGATATTTATCTTTTATCATTTCTATTTTTTCTTTTATCGAGTCCTGTAACTCCAAGCTTGGACACGTGTTTCACCCATGATCCAGCTTGAGTAGGAGTGTTAAAGAGTATATATTAGCCTATTTAGTTAATAGGTTAATTAGTTAATGGGCCTTTAGTGTCTCGACCCGTTTAAATTAATTAAGTCCCAAGTCTCAGGGTTTCTCCCTTGCTCCTATATATAGGACAGGGCTGTATCTCTTTTATCTAATCTAACCGAATGAGTTCAATACAATATTCTTTCACAGGAACATGTAAATCAGAGAGTACCTGTGGTTGAGTGAGATCTGCCGACAAGGATGTAGGATGTGGTGTAGTGTAGGAGGGGCCATAAAGGAGTTGTAGCTTTCGATCGTCGCTGATACACTTTCGGGGGTGGAGATGGAGCAGCAGTAGTATGTGACACATCAGTCTTAACAAATAGAGGCAGTGGTATACCATCCAACAAATCAAGTGACAAAGTAGAACCTATTGTAGAGTAGAATGGCATATGCTGAAAGAAAACCACATTGGCGCCAACAAACCATTTCTTTGCCAAGGGGTCATAACATCCATACCCTTTCTGAGTTCGAGAGTTGCCCAGGGAAATACATTTCGTAGATTTGGGGTCAAGTTTTGTCAAGCCAGGGCGTACATTCTTGACAAAGCAAGTGCCTTAAAAAATTATAGGAGGAACGAAAAAGAGTGGGGCGTCTGGGTATAAAACTTGATAAGTCACTTGATTTCCGATCACAAATGAGGGCATTCTATTAATAAGATAGCAAGCAGTAGAGATAGCTTCAGGCCAAAAGGTTTTGGGTACATTACAGTGAAAGAGAAGGGTGCATGCAACTTCTAGAAGGTAACAATTTTTGTGTTCAGCAACCCCATTTTATTGGGGGGTGTATGAACTGGTTGTTTGATGAATAGTACCTATCTGGCGACAAAATTGGCTGATAGAGGATCACACAAGGCATTATCCGTGCAAAAAACCTTAATTGGCATATCACACTGAGTATGGATTTCAGCAAAGAAGGTGGTGATAGTATCAAGCATATGAGATCGGTCTTTTAATAAAAACAACCATGTAGTTCTAGAAAAACCATCAATAAAACTCATAGAGTACCAAAATCCAGAAGTACTTGGAACAGAACATGGACCCCAGACATCAACATGCACAATATCAAATAGCTTTGTAGGACCAATAAAAGGTTTATTTGAATAACTGATACGAGTTTGCTTGCCCAATTGGCAAGTTTTACAATGAAAAACAGAATATGAAATAGCTGGAATTAAATGCTTCAATTTTGCAATAGAGAGATGTCCCAGACTCCCAGTCGATAATTGCCATTGCAAGCCTATCACAGATGCAGCCAACGAAGCAATAGTCTTCGGTGTATCCAAATAGTACAGTCCATCTGGTCCCTCATGACCCGAACCAATCCTCATCCTCATGCAGAGATCCTGAAATACACAACCGTTTGGGTCAAAGGTAATAGAGCACCAAAGGCTCTTCACAGTTCTACTAATAGATAATAAATTTAATGGAAATTTGGGAACATAAAGAGTAGAGCGCCATAAGAGATTGCCCAAGAGTATAGATATTCCCAATGCCATGAATAGGAGCCTGAGAACCATCAACAAGAGTAACAGGCGGAACAATAGTATTTGTATTGTGCTCAGAAATGAGTGCAAAATTGCCACAAATATGAGAGGATGCACCAGAATCAATCACTTATTTATTTTTACCATAAGATGCATATGAGGTAAGAAAAGCAGAACCTCTACGGGCAGAGTCATCAATAGTAGAGGAAGGAAAACGAGATTGAAGGAGCTTCTCGAACTTAGAGCGAATGCAATCCGCAGATGGCTGGGACGATGAGGATGGTGTAGAGTCAGATTGATCAGTAGTGACCTGATTGGCCCAGGTAGGCTTACCATGCTTTTCCCAACAACGATCTTCAGTATGGTTTGTGTGGCCACAAAAATTATTGAATCCCTGTCCTGAAGGAGGTTGTCCTTGACGAAAGGATGACAGACCTTGACCAAGACCAACAATAGAGCGTCCACGACCACGACCACAGTAGGAATCTCTTGAGTGGACAGTCAGAGCGGCAACATCAGAGTGATCGAGTGGCTTAGAGGAGATAGACGAGAGACGTTGGACCCGTTTTAAGACATCACGAAGCGTAGGCAATGGGTCACTGGACAAGATATGATCGATCACTCCAGAGAATAAGTGTGGCAGACCAGTAAGAAATTGAACCAATTGAAGTTCATTGTGCTGACATTGTATTTCTTTGATATCAGCAGAGAGGGGTGATACACTTCAAACTTGTCCCAGAGAGCGCATCATTGATTGTAGTAGTCTTTCACAGATTCAGTAGCAGAAAACTCCTTTTTGGCCAGATGTTTGAAAATTTTAAACACTTTCTTCGGATTTAGCTGATGAGAGTAAACGTGCAAGAGCTGGTCCCACATGTCTTTGGCAGTCTGGAGTCGAAGAAGAGAGTGGCTGATTTTGGGCTCAACACTATTGACCATCCAGGTCATGACGCCAGAGTCTTCTTAGTCCACAGATCATAGGCTTGTTTAGTTTTATCATAGGCAGTGTCAGCAAGTATGGCTGGGGTAGCATAAATAAGATGCGAGTAATGACTATGAGCTTTGACGTTGAACTCAAAGGCCGTAGACCAAGTGTGATAGTTGGAGCAATCCAACTTAACAGTAGTAACGCAGAGCGTCTGGAGCGGCTCAGATGCCATCAGAAAAGTACGTAGGGTCATAGATGCGTCAGCAAGAAGCAGGGAAAATAACCCAACTTAGGGACAAGTCAACAATGGTAGCAAGAAGATACGTCAGCGAGCAGCAACATGCCGCCGAGCAGCAACGGGAAAAATAACCCAACTCATGGGCAACAGTAGAATATCAAGGGACCTACGTCACTGAATCATCCATACATTAGGTGAAGTAGGCAATATGGGGGGGTTCCCCCGAAAAGGATGAGAGGAGACCGAAAGAAGAGAGGGGTTTTCAGTGTGAGACATGGTTGTGGTTAGTGACTGGGTGGTGGGTGGTGGTGGCTGGTGGGGGGGGGGTTAGCAGCTGGGTGGTGGGTGTGCGGGCGGTGGCTAGTGGGGGAGGGTTAGCGGCTGGGTGCGACTGCGTTGCTGTAGGGCTGGGGGGGGTAGCGGCTGGATGTGGGCGGGTTGGTGTGCGGTTGGAGGACGATGGCTGTGCGGCCGGTTTGGATGGCTCAGGCAGCGGGAGGCGGAGGGTGTCAGGCGGGTCTATGAGCGGGCTTAGGCTCAGCGACAGGCGAGGGGGGGGGTCGTAGTGGGCAAGGGCTGGGCTGATGGAAGGTGACAGGGTCAGAGGGAATCAATGGAAACGGGAGGGTAGGGGACAAGGACGAATATGCGTGGGCCGGGGAAAAAAGGAAGAAACTACAGAGGATCATAACTTGCTCTTGATTCCATGAGAACCGGGATTTCTATTTGTTATATCAAAGGAAATACAGTGCTATCTCTTTTATAATCCAAGAGATAAAGGTAAAGTCTAAACACAAGAGATATGGGATAAAACACTAAAGATAATAACAAGAATAGTAAATATATCAACAATCATCAACAAAAGTAACTGGATAGCAAAATCTTGTGGTTCGAAATGGACCACAAATGTTACTATGAATAAAATCAAAGACAACTTTTGAACATAAATAAGTTTTGTGAGGAAGGAATTCTGTGATGCTACGCTAATTGACAAAATTCACATGGAAGGCCTTTTAAACTAGATTAATATGGCTCTGGATGTTTGAGCTTGTCTAGGGATGGGTGACTGTAGCGTTGATGAAGCTGAAGGGGCAAGCAAGAAATGAAGGAAGATTGAGGTGTGCAACTGCCAAAGTAGTACAAATCACTAGCTCTACAACTCCAATCAATTGTCTTCAAATATTGAGAATCTTGAAGCACAAAGCAATGACTACTGAAGGTTAAAGTTGCAATTAAAGGCATCGACAAGTTTGGCAACAAACATTAAGTTAAATGGAAAATAAGGGACAAAGTGCACAAATCGGAGTTTAAGTTTTCGTGATAGATTCAGACTGCAGCACATTATTGGGCGACTTTAATTGATCCATCCATTAGTGTGACAGGAACTGGGAACATCAAATCAAAGGTTGAAAGTAGGTGTCTCATACCAGTCATGTGTTGTGTAGCTCGTGGTCATCTATCCAGGGAAATTGGATGCTACCATAGAGGGCCCCACATTACCTTGGTTGGAGGCTAGATGCGGTGAAGAGGTCGCATCATCTTGTACAGACATAGTCCTCATATCCAGTTTGCTCTTAGGAAGCTTGCAGAAGCTGTTCATACCCTGTTGAGGACACAGTAACATAGGAGGTGTCAGCAGTTTGGGCGACATGAGAAGTATCTCCTCCCTGTCTGTGCCCATAGGGATGAGCTGGTTTCTAGTAACACTTCTCCTCAAGATGTCCCTGCTTATTACAGAAGATGGACTTGGGTTTGGGGGCACATCCTCGACCTTGGGCTGCTGCAACCATGACTAGCTGTGGGTCAGATGAGATGGCTGAACTTTGTTGTTGGCGTACATCCGATTTCTGTGGACGAGATAAGGCATTCCCCGAGGTTGGGAATTGATAGCCTGCCAAAATGACACTGTAGACCAAGGCAAAGGTGGGATGCAGGCCATTTAGGAACTTGATAATGATGAGGCTGGCACACTCTTTGTTTTGTTCATCATAGGTGATGGGATGGAAATAATCCAATTGTTATGACAAGGTGATCTATCGTTGTAGTACTTGTCCATTGATTTCTCCTCTGGTGCTCGACAAAAAGCTTGTCCCGGATCTTGTAAGTGAACATTGCATTCTTTTCTTGGGTGAATTGTCGACACGCAGCCTCCCGCAGGTCCTTGGCATTCTTTTAAAACATGTATTCAGAACCAGTGGATGGTTCCATGCTATTCCACAACCAGTTCTTGACTTGGATATTTCTCCTCTTCCACTCGGGAGTGTCCTCGACAGACTTCTCAATGAATTTCAACCTTATCTCTGGATTCAAGAATCATATTGATTGAATTCATCCAGATTAGATAGCTATCTCCATTTAGTTTGATGATGGAGGTTGGAGCATCACTATTGTAGACAATTGTGTGAGGTGTATCTTTACCTTCAAACTTATTTTGAAAGAAGATCACACCAGTACAATCTCAGTGGATGAAAAGGGGGCACCGATCTAAAGCACGGTGAGATAGAGAAGAAACCACCGATATGAAGCACAATGGGAGCGTGAGAGCTGAAAAAGATGTGCGCCTACACACTATCACTGGAAAGAAGTGATGTGATAAGAGAGTGATTCCGTATTTTTAGAGGCACTCACCCATGTATGTAGGGAAGGTACACGGGGAGAGAGAACTCTAGTGTTGTTGCAAGGTTTTAGAAAGTTACCACACCCGTGCCAGCATCAACGTTCCTCTGTTATATTTTGGTTGGTGATGGAGGAGATAAGGCAGTGCTTGTTAGACTCCCTCGGAGGTTGCTACACCAATTGGCACCCCTGTAAAGGGGTAATGGTTGCAACTCCGATCGGGACGACAAAACTCTCCCCCACCAATGTGCGGTAGCGGTGGCTGCATCTAAGCACTGCCTATGGTGGTAGCGGCTAACTGCTGCCTGCAGCCAGCGGCGAGAAGATGGGAGAGGGGGGCGAGGAAGAGAGGAGAGGGGAGAGGGGCAACAGCCAGCAGCGACCTTAGGGGTGGTTGCTACTGCCCGACTGCTGTACCCTCAGGGTTTGGGATGGCTCTGATACCATATGATCTTGGAGAGCAATCTTCTTATTAATAAAAGGAGTATAATAGTCCTATATATAGACCTGACTCAGGGTATAATGTACCTGTGGAACATAATATGATAAACTAGACTAACATTGATAGGCTTAAGTAGGAGAGGCCCGATGTCCTAATTAAGTAAATAAGATAGAATTACTTATTAATAACAATAGTCTTCAATCCAGATATGCTCAAAGTAAATGTAGAATAAAAAGGGGATTGGATATGTTTCTCTTAACAATGAAAATTGAATCAGCTGTAAATGATATGTATGTTCTCCAGTCCTTTTTTTTGGTTCCTTTATCTTCACCTGATTCTAGCATGGCAGAGAGAAGTTGACTCCTGATATGGAGATAAAGGTTGGCTTGTGTTAAACGATGTCACTATGAAACAACTTCCATGTCAGCAGCCAACATCAACAGCGCCAGATCTAGCCAAACTGTAACTTGCCTCCACACATTTGGACCATTTAATAAGATTCACAAGGCTCACAAACAATTTAAGTTTAACTTAATGGAAAGCTTCTTCACATTTGCTTTTATCACCTTATCTTTATCTAATCATTTTGTATTTTGTGTATTACACAAGTGTTTGGCATTGGTTACCTTTGATTTTGTGATGTTCTTTGATTTTTTTCTTCTTCAAATGAGTACACTGAAAAGTGTGCAATCTAGCGTCTTTTCTTTGCATGCATCATATAACATCAAACTTAACATGCATGTTATGATGTCTGGTTTTGTTCATAATATGTGAAGCTTGCATACGTAAAAGACTTCTTTTTAATGAAAATTGTAGCAAGCCTGCTGATGTCTTTTTTTTGTCAGATGTTAACAGGGGGCACATTGCTACTACGCAATAAGTATTACATTGTCATATATCGTGGAAAGGATTTTCTCCCAACTAGTGTAGCTGCTACGTTGGCAGAGAGGGAAGAGCTTACTAAAGATATTCAAGATGTTGAAGAAAAAGTCCGCACAAATTCAATTGAAGTTTCTCCTACTAACAATAATGAAGGTCATCCTGAAGCTGGCACCTTAGCTGAGTTTCTCGAAGCACAAGCTCGATGGGGAAGAGAAGTAACAGAAATGGAACGTGAGGAAATGAAGGCAGAAGCTTCGAGGTCCATGGTGACAAAACTTGTAAAGAGGATCGAACATAAGCTTTCTTTGGTAAGTCCCATAGTATGCTGTATTTGAATGACAACGCCCTATATCAGAAGTAAGAATTTTCTACTTTCAAGTAACATAATGCACCAGATGATGCTCTGATGTGTTATATAAGTTTTGATAATTTAGATTACTTGATTGCTGCAGTATTTTAGCAGCTGATTTATATTTGGGCTTTTTGGGCAAATAGTTGACTAGCATTGAAAGTGTTAGGACGTGTACACCGCTTAATGAATGTTTGCTTCATTCGTCAAGAAACACTGGAAAATTCACACGTCTTTAGTCTGAGCTAAATTAATTTTGTTAATTGTTCTCCATTTTCCTAGAGATGCTTTATAGTCACAAAACCACAGACAGATGGTATTAAATGTTCAAAGTTTCAAACCATTAGGGAGTTAGTTGTACGGTCATGTTATGAAAATGTCTTCATATAACTTTCATTTTTCAATAGAACAAAACAAAAAAGTTCTTGTACATGCTTTCCTTTCCTTTGCCTCCCCTGGCTAATTGAAAACATTAACAACCAGAAAACCCAACATCTCCTCCCCTCCCTTCACTTTCCCATCATTCACCTCCCCTTCTGCTCCCCCTCCTTTCCCCGCTTGCCAAAAACCAGTGATTTAGTTTGAAATGTCTACACAATTGATGTACAAACAAGTTTTTTTTTTTATAATAAATATGAGTTCGCAAACTCTCTGTTATGGTGACGATGTTTGAAATGAATGGCAAAGTTTGATACATCTATCTATACTTGTTTTTCTGACCAGAAAACTATCACAGATTCATATGCTTCATTAAGTAGCATAGTCTTCAAGATGTTTTATAAATGCATACAATAAGGACATGATTCAATAATCAGTGTAGCAACTACAAGAAATCTAAACTTAATGGCCCGTGAAAAGTTTGCGCTCAATTGACTCTCCCCTATTTCTGCCTTTATTCTCAATGATGGCTAAATTTGATGGTCGGAAAGTGATAAGCTTCATGAGTTTTATAATTATCTCTTAGTCATTCTTTCATTCTCTGTCTATCCTGGCTTGCGCTTAAATTTCTTTTAGACAATCGGCCTGAATTACAAATAAATTTTGTTCTCAGATTCAGTTGTAATTGGTGGAATTCTTTTGCATATAGGCACAAGCAAAAAAGCTTAGAGCTGAAAAATTATTAGCAAAGATAGAAGCATCGATGATTCCTTCCGGTCCTTCTGATGATCAGGAAACAATAACCGCTGAAGAACGAACAGTTTTCCGCAGGATAGGGTTGCGAATGAAAGCTTACTTACCTCTGGGTGAGTTTCATAGAAAGAGGAAGTTATTTTGGCCTTCTGGGTTTTACAGACTCTGATTGGCCCCTTTCTGTAGGTATTCGTGGTGTATTTGATGGTGTGATTGAAAACATGCACTTGCACTGGAAGTATAGAGAACTAGTGAAATTGATCTCCAAACAGAAAACACTTTCATTTGTTGAGGACACAGCAAGATTGTTGCAGTACGAAAGTGGTGGTATATTGGTGGCTATTGAAAAAGTCCCCAAAGGATATGCACTTATTTACTACCGTGGCAAAAATTATAGGCGTCCTATCAGCATCAGGCCTCGAAACCTTCTTACAAAGGCAAAGGCTCTAAAGCGCTCCGTTGCTATGCAGCGACATGAGGTTGGTTCATTTATCTATTCGTCTATATGGTCATCTAAACTCGAAAGCTTACATACCTTTCCATCAAAAGCGATTTCCATAAAATCCTGACACATGCATTTATATTATGTTTGACTGGATTCCAATTTTCTTTGCAGGCTCTTAGCCAACACATTTGCGAACTCGAGAAAACTATCGATCAGTATCTGTTAGAGCTAGTAAGTTTTGTATTTTATTTATTGCTGTGTTTGGACTAAAAATTAATTTAAATTTCTTTTTTTCATGGTCTAAACTATAGAAACTGGCACTGCGATAAAATGGAACTTACTTAGAGTTTTAAACTATAGTTGTTGTCATGGTAAACAACCAGGTTCATTGATCTCGATGGTTTCAGTGTTCTGAATGTAATATTCAGTATATTTTTTTCATTGATCATAATTTAATTATGTTTGCCCTTATGTTTTGATATCTTTTGTGTTTCCGTTATGAAGGACATCATTTATTTCTTGCACCTCAAGAGATTGACTCTTACAAAATCTGTCGATCTTTGAATATGTTTCATATTGTACTCTGATGTTTTCGGTAGTATGTCTGCCAATCCTAATTGTCATCGTGAATGCTACTTGTCGAATAATGATTGTCTGTTGAAGAAAAGAAGGCCCTTATCTGAAGAATGTAACAACTGAAATGTCTCCATTTCCTGAGCAATTTGTAATACATTCATTCTGGCTGTTCTTTGTATGCACGACATCACATAGTAATCTTGATATCATTTAACTTGCACCATAAATGCTGAATGCATATAAGTTGCTAACATGATTGAGCCCTAAATTATTTTACCTTTGTTGTGTTTTCAAGAGTATTCTAAAGTCAGTGAAGTTTTGCACATACAAGTGGGAAATGGCTGGTCTCTTTAGAACTTCAATTGTTTGGCTGCTATTATCATGCCTTGATAAACTGCACATACAAGTGGGAGATGGCTGGTCTCTTTAGAACTTCCATTGTTTGGCTGCTATTATCATGCCTTATAAACTGCACATATTGAAGTAGATAACTCTGATCAAGCATAATCACAGTGCAAAAATGCGAAAGCCAATAATATAAGTTATGCTTATGCTTTTGTTTTTTTAGCGCGACAGTTAGCTGTGCACATACAGAATCTCAGAAGCTGGATTTTACCAACCAGAAGTTATTGTCTGTGTTTCCAGCTCAATGGATATATATGCATGCTAATTTTAAGCAGTTACATTATCTCTATGGCTATCAATCTTTTCTAATGTGTGGATAAATTTTTATGCACGTGCATGACTGGCTAGAAAAGTCTGAGGTTACCAACTTTTTCATTTGTCCATAAAATATTTTTCAGGGCATATCCAAAGATCAAGATGGGGAAAACATGAAAGAAAAATCATTTATTTCTTATGAGTCCCATGACTCCCAGATTTCGGATTCAGAAGTGAGATTATTTTCATTGATACGTTGATATTAAACTTCTTGACCTCATGCTTAACAATCTCTGTGAACGCAGAATGATTACGAGGATGATTTTGATTTTCAATCTGATGAAGACGACGAAAGTGACGATGAGAGTGATATTGAGTAGTCCTTTTTACTAAGTCATAACGGTGCTGATATTTATACAGTTTGAAACTTTTAGTACAATAATGAGGAACAGTAAAGAGTTTTTTTCCCGATTATTGAGAGCGGGGTACGTAAAAATTTCTATCTGGTTCTGTTCATAAGAAAGGTATCTTATCAGCTACTATTATTATATAGTTCAATAATTTCTACTCATGGTTGTCTTGGTGGATAAGCAGTGGTCTCCAGTACTATTGCATCTAGCTGCCTAGGTCTAAGTGGCTACGCGATCTAGGCTTTTTGTTTAATTTTTGTAAACCATTTTACATGTATGCTATATCTATATTATATCTTAAACACAGTAGATATGTTGATTGTTGTTAGTGTAATAAGTAATTCTATCTTATTTACTTAATTAGGACTAATGGGCCTCTCCTACTTAAGTCCATTATATCATATTATGTTCCACATGTACGTCGTACCATGAGTCAAGTCTATATATAGGACTCATACTCTTTTTATTAATGGTAAGGTCGCTCCCAAGTTGATCACATGGTATCAGAGCCATCCCAAACCCTAAGGGTTTAGAGTGCAACCACTAAGGAGGGGACAACAATCGGGCAACTACAGCCAGTCCAAAGACTGCCACCGCCCCTCCCCTCTCCTCTCTTCCTCTCTCCCCCTCTCTCCCCTCCCCTCTTCTTGCCATTGACTGCAGGCAGCAACCTGCTGACCCGCGAGGCAGCATCAGGCCGCCAACTGCATGCCCCAGGCTGTCGCCGCCCGCTAGCCTGCCAGGCAGCTGTTGCTAGGCCGTCGCCGCCATGGGCAGTGCCTAGCTGCAACCGCTGCCGCCCACACACTCCTGGGGGAGAGCACCAGGTTCCTGTCCCTGTTGGAGTTGCAACCATTGCCCCTCGACGGGTGCAAATCGGTATAGCAACCTCTCAGGGAGTTTGACAAGCACTATGTATCTCTGTCACCAACCAAAATGTAACGGAGGAATGTTGGTTGGGAGACATGTGTGGTAGTTTCTAAAATCTTGTAGCACTACTAGAATTCTCTCTTACATCCTACATCCTCTTCCTCCCCATGTACCATCCCTACGTACATGGGTGAATGCTTCTGAAATAGGAAATCACTCTTTTTTCTTCCTTTCACATTGCTTCTTTTCTGTAATAGTGCTTAGTCGCACATCTTTTTGGCTCTCTAAGTCCCACCATGCTTCATACCAGTGGTTTTCTTCTCTATCTTACCATGCTCTGTATGGGTAGTGCCCTTTTCTTCTCTATCTCGCTGAATTCTACCAGTGTGATCTTCTCTCAAAAATATGGCTAAGGCAAGGTTACACCTCAGACGATTGTCTACAATGACAGTGCTCCAATCTCATCATCAAACTAAATGGAAATATAACTACCTAATTAGGATGAATTCAATCTATACGATTCTTGAATCCAAAGATAAGTTAAATTTCATTGAGAAGCCTGTCGAGGACACCTCTTAGTGGAAGATGGGAAACAACCAAGTTAATAAATGGCTATGGAAAAGCATGGAACCGTCTATTGCTTCTAAATATATGTTCTATAAGAACACCAAGGAATTCTGGGGGGCTGCACATATACACTTCACACAAGAAAAGAATGCGATGCACACTTACAAGATCTGGAAACATGCTCTTTTCCAAGCACTAGGGTGAGAAATCACCAGACGGTACTATGACAATATCCTCATCTTCTCACAACAAATGGATTATTTCCACTTTATCATCTCTGATGAACAAAACAAAGAGCATGCCGTCCTCACCACTGCAAAATTCATAGATGACCTACATCCCACCTTTGCCCCAACCTGTAGTGTCATTCTGGCAGGCGATTAATTCCCAAACTTGGAGGATGTCTTCTCTCATCTACATCAATCAGTTATATGCCCACAACATAGTCCAACCATCTCATCTGACACAACTACTCGAGCACCATGGGGTGAAATCACTAGTACGAGTACTACAATGCTATTGTCTCCTTGTCACAACAAATGGATTATTTCTAGTTTATCATCTATGATAACAAACCAAATTGGCATGCATCCCACCTTTGCCCCGACCCACATTATCATTTTGACATGTGATCAATTCGTAAGCTTGGAGGGTGCCTTCTATTGTCTACAACAATTGGATGTACATTTGCAACAAAGCTCAACCATCTCGTTTGACACACATCTAGTCGTGGCAACAACCTGAGGACGAGGACATGGACGTGCTCCCAGACCCAAGTGCACCTTCTATAATAAGTTGTGACATCTTGAGAAGAAGTGCTACCTGAATCACGGTGAATCACGGTCATCCCTACAGGCGTGGAGAAGGAGATACTTCTCATGTCGCCCAAACTGCTGATACCTCTGTCATTATCTCCTCAACAAAGTATGAACAACTTCTGCAGGTTTATTATCAAGAAACCAGATATGCATATTCTATCTTGGGAGAGTCTGGAGTGGAAGGGGAACAAAGAAAAAGAGAAGGTAGAGGGTAGAAGATTACCTTGTTTCCAGGAGAAAATGCGACCTCATAACACTATGGAGAAATTTAGGGCTGCAACCGTGCCTACTTTTGGAAACTCCAGTCATGACACGTGGAGGCACCAGCCGGAGAACAATGCTAGGAGGTGCATCTAGAGGAGAGGGGGCAACAAGAGAGTAGAGGACAACTAGACTTGGATGAAACCATAACACATGGCATGAATCACATCTTACGACTGTGGGCATTGATCATGGCGAAGAGTCAGGGAGTATGTCTGTCGGAGGGTGGATGGGGTTATTCAGGTAATAAGGGTGTGCCAAAGGTAGAAAGTTGACTGGCTTTAGGTAGGTCCAATCCG
The DNA here is from genome assembly GCA_963693085.1 of Alisma plantago-aquatica. Lineage (NCBI taxonomy): Eukaryota > Viridiplantae > Streptophyta > Magnoliopsida > Alismatales > Alismataceae > Alisma > Alisma plantago-aquatica. The sequence goes on from OY856409.1 coordinate 51,203,105, forward strand.
CTTTGGTTCAACAACCCCCAAGCAGATGGTTGAGTGTGGTTCAACTGGCCTTATCGGGATTTTCTTTTCATTTTTTGGGCCCAAAACGGGGTTTGAGAGCTGGGTGTTGGTTCAATTGGTTGAGCTGATCGGCATGGGTCGGGTTTTAATAACTTTTCTCTATAGTATATAATTGCAATCAACAAAATAGCATCCATCAACTAAAGCTCTTAAGCCATAAGATGAGATTCATACAATCAACATAATTCACATGTAAAATAAAAATTATTAACTAAACGAATCAAAATCAATCGTTATATACGAAGAATGAGAAACCATACTTTACATTGACATAAAACATTATATATGGAAAATAATGAATGCACAATATATGCCTAGTGAAGCCCTAGTTTCCTCTCCTGTGCGGTGGCTGACTTGGGGGAGGGGACTCGACAGTTGCTTTGTGCTTCTCCTCTCCCCTTGCTCCATCGTCTTCACGCCTTCGACTGGGTGGTGGCTTCGGGTGGCAATGACGACAGTTCCTTCCTCCTCTAGTATGGTGCTGACATTGTTTTCTCCTCCAGCTGGTTCGGATCTAGGCGGTGTTGGTCAAGGTTGCAAGGAGAGGCTGTGGCGCAAAGATTGGGGTGTGCCTTGCCCTCTGTCTTCGGCGGCACAGATATGTTGTGGCGGCCCCCCTCTGGTGCCCATCTCGTGCGACACCCTTTCTCGTCCTCCTTTCTCTGTTTCTCTGATTTTGTGTTGTTTTGTGTCTCATTGTGTCTGTCTCGCTCGTTAATTGTCATTACAATCTATTCTCTTAGTAGGATTTTCTTGTCGGTTTTTTGTTACGTGATTGTATGGCAGAAATTGTGGAGGCAATATCCTTTGGGAACACCGGTCTGGTGTAGTTACTCTACTACCGATACATGTTCAGGTTGAAGGTATTCCCCATGAAAAAATGTGTTAGCCATTGAAGTAGATGAGGGATCTGCGCATCATTGTCCTTATCAGATTCCAATATGAGTCTATGCATGTGTTGTATCTATTTTTGACTTTTGTGAGGTCTGTTAGTTTATTTCCTTCCTCACATAGATGCCATATGGTTCTTCTGTAATGATATTGGTCGATTTACCTTAAAAAAGTTGAATGCACAATACATTTGCAATATAAAATCAAACATTATAACCATAGAATGATAAATTTTAATAAAATTTGCTTGCCAAGTTCCGATAGTACCTTTGATAAGAATGGTAACTTATATTTATACGATGATGTGTGATAAATAATTATACACTAAGTAATTGTACACAAAGGTTAAAAGTAGGAGGGGTACGAGACATATTGGTTGTGTTGGAGGAAGAGGAGTTGGCGACTGAGAAGACTAATTTTTTTTCATTTAGGAATTGGATCGGGGCTGCCCAATACACTGTCTCCATCTTATGTCTAGTTTATTTGAGCTTTATAAAATTGAGTAAAGTGGACACATAGGGCTTTGTACACTACGTTTCTGTATCAGTCACATGTCTAGGATGATCACAATTGGCCCTAGGAAGTGTCCATGCTTCCTATGCGATACCTTTCTCTTGGTATATAGGATTTGAAATCAACCCTTTCTAATAATATTACACATCTCATTGAGATGAAGTGTTATCTCTGTGGGTGTCACGCAGTGTAAAAACATGATACACGACAACGCCAAAACTAAAGGACATGTTATACTAAAAAGACACAAATGTTGGTTCGAAGTAATTATAGATGGATATGTAGTGCACATAATGTTTCTCCATATGAATATTTTTCATCATAATTCTACTAAAATATAATTAGGGTTAGATGATTAGATATAATAATAATGGAGCTAGTGGACCCCTACTACTTAAGACCATCAACATTAGTTTAATTTATCTTATGTTGCTCCGAATATACATCGTACCTCGAGCCTATTCTATTTATAAGACTCATTGTTTCTTTGTTTTGGTTTAACAAAAGCTCTGGATTATATCACATGGTATCAGAGCACCTTTTAAACCCCTCTCGGGGTTTCAAACAATCCCCCACCTGAGACAGGGCAATGAATGCGACTCATATAGGAGAAGTAAGTAGCTGTTGCCCTTCTCGAGGTAGCATTGGTTGTCGTAGTAGAGGACAACAACATTCACCGCCCCCTCCTTGCAACAGTTGCCACCGCCCAGGCGCCCACTCCGGGTAGCAGACGCCCAATCCCGATAGGAGGCGCTGCTGCAACCTCCTAAAAGGAGCAACAATGTTGCCGCCTCTAAGGAGCTAGGTCGCCGTTGCCACCTCTCCCTCTAGAAGCAGTGTGCAACTTTGTCCCCTCTGTCTCTCTCTGATTGAGGGACAATTACCTCTGTCTATGTTGACAAACTCTAGTTCCTTTCATCACTAGTGAAACAGTGACTTCGTTCTATAAACTGCAACAATTACATCCATGTTTATTATGAAATTTTTGTAAGAGAACCGAGGTTCCTTCTCCTCCCTTTTACCTCACCTAAGTTAGGAATTCTCTCCCAAGTCCTATCACAATGCATATTTCCAATGATAGTGAGTAACTACACTTCTCTGCAACATTCTTCTCATTACTCTGCATCTTACTGATGTGTGGGTGACCCTTCTACGCTCATTTACAACTATCCTTCCGATGAATTGCATCTCCAGTCATCACTGATTGCAAACCATCCTCTATAACAACAATGCTCCGACCTCCATCATCAAATAAATTGAGACAACTACTTACTCAGGATGAATTCAATCTACACAATTCTTGAATCTAGAAATACGTTGAAGTTCATTGAGAAGCTTATTCAGGACAATCTCGAGTGGAGACGAGAAAACAACCAAGTCAAGAATTGGCTATAGAATAGTATGGAGTCGTATATCACAGATAAGTACATTAACCACAAGAACGCCACAGACTTGTGGGAGGCCACATGCCACCACTTCACTTAGGACAAGAGTGTGATGGTGTTCTACGAGGTTTAAGACAAGCTCTTTGTTGAATATTGGGAGACAAATCACTTGATAACTACTATAGTGTAATTGTTGCCCTGTCGCAACAACTTGACTTCTTCTAGCCTGTCACCTCTGATGAACGAACCAAAGAGTGCATTTGCCTCATCATATAGGTTCCTCAACAATCTGCACTTGAATATGCCCATGTTCGTAGTGTTATCTTGGCAGAAGACCAGTTCCCAAGCTTGGAACATGCATATTCTCATGTACAACAAGTAGATGTTTGAGCACATCTTAGCTCACATATTTTGCTAGATTTACAACTCGCCATGGCTTTTGCATGTTGTGGTTGAGGATTCGGATGAGCCCTTAGACCAAAGTGTACTCTAAACAACAAACTTTGTCACCTTGAGGAGAAGTACTACCAGAAGCATGGACATCCCTACGAGTGAGGATGTGTAGCTGGTGGTAGTCATGCTGTCCAAACTGTAGAAAATTCTATGTCACCATCTCTTTTGCCGAGGACGAGCAACTCATGCATGCATCTCAAAATCCTCTTGAATTTGGGATTCCATGACTGTGCAGTAGGCTGTAAGCAATGTCATGCAAACCAACATGCGTTTGTGTTCGGTTAGGGTGCTATATAGAGTATATGGGAAATGCAGGGTGTATGTGGTTTTTTTTTAATTATAATATTATATGACCAGAACAATACATATTTAAACTATGAAATATTTCACCTATATATTACTATGTAAACATAAAAATATACATGTACAATGTGCTATAATTATGTATACATATATGTATGTGTGAGTGTGTGTTTGTGTATAAGTAGTTTAATGGATAATTAAACAAGATAAATTGGTAACAAAGTACACACAGTTTCTATATGAAAAGTGGCCTCATATGTGCCACCATATGGTCGTATATGCTCCACATATGCGACTATGACGGTATTATGTATTGCATAGACACATGCCGTTCGAAGAGGTGGCCAAAACACTTGCGACTGCATATGCGGCCTCATGTGGGACATATGAGAACATTGACTGCAATGTCTTCAACGCATTTGGCCTCGAGTCAAGGCAATGTGGGGCCTCAATGATAGCCTCCAATTTCTATATATAATTGTCTCCGGGGCCACACAAACCATCACTGGTACAAAACACATCTTTTCTACCCTTAGCATCCATATTCCCCATTCCTTTGTCACACTTGTTGGCAAATCAATTAGAATGATCCAACGACATGGCGATCCTAAGCTTCCCAATCTTAAACTTCAGCTTGTGCATTATATGCCTAATTTCCTTTTTACCTAATGTCTATTGTTAAATTGGTTGATGCTTTTAAGTGTTACACAATCTTCAATAATCATGGCTTCCTGTTGTAGGATTCTTCGAATTTGAAGACGATTGGTTTGGGTTCTAGAGCTGGTGACCCGTACTATTTCGGTGATAACACTCATCACTCTACTCTTCTTTCCTATTCATTGCTTCAACTTCATTAGCGCTATGTGCATCCATCTCTGAAGAAACTTAAACGACTTGAGCCGTCTTTATCTAGTCTACAATGTCTTCCGTGCAATCTTTGTCAATTGGGGAAGCACCATAGGATTTCATTTCTGCAGAAAACTTTTAATGCTCAAAAACAATTTTTTATCAAGTTCACAATGAGATTTGTGGTCCTTTTCAATCCACTTATTTTAATGAATTTTGGTATTTTGTTACATTTCTTGATGATTTCTCAAGAATGACTTGGATATACTTGTTGAAATCGTGTAATGAAGTGTTTGGAATATTTAAATCTTTTTATTAGATGATTAAAACCCTTATCAATAAATCCATTAAATTATCTTGAATGGACAACACCTAGGAATATATATTTGGTTTGATGACAAATTTTTGTTTCAACAGTGGAAGGATCGATCAACGATCTAGTACTCACACTCAACAACATAATGGGGTCGCTAAGCGTAAGTATTGACACTTGTTGGACATTACCTGAGCCCTTATCTTTTAAGCTAAATTACCAAAATCCTATTGCTCTAAAGCCCCATTTTCTGTTGTTTTTTTGAAGACAAATTTTCATCTTCCTGTTTGGGTTTTCAGTTGCACTGTCTTCATCCATAACTTTGATGTTAAGGTAGAAAACCTCGGTCCACACTCAATTAAGATAGTTTTCCTTAGCTATTCGACCTATCACAAAGGTTATAAGTGCTAGTCTAACCACCGAGTCATGTATATCTTGGTAGAGTTACCTTTGATGAATCTGATATCTTCTTCGCTGCACGTACTTTGCCTTCTCCCTTGCCCCATGACAAGTTTTTCGAGTTAGATCTCTCTGATCATGTGGATCTCCTTCCTATTGACTCTCCACCACATCGTACTATTCCTTCACAACCACCTACTATTTCTCAGTTTACCAAGTTTTATCACCGACATGTAGCTCAGAGGATTCCACACTTATGATGCTCCCCAAAGGTATACGTTCTTGTACCTTACGCCATCCCATATCTCATACTTGTCTTTCTAAACTTTCACTCAAAGCTAAAATTATTTCCCAACACTTAGATTTTGTCCAGATTCCTAAAAAACATCATGAGACCGTACGATACTCTAGTTGGAAAGCTGCAATGCTTGAAGAGATGACAACTTTGCATGAGAATTCTACCTAAGATCTTGTCTCGCCACCTCAAAATAAGAACATTGTGGGTAGCCGTTGGAATTTATCCGTCAAGTTTAATTCTTTGTTGAATGCCTCAAAGCTCATCTTGTAGCCAAAGGCTTCACGTAGACCTTTGAGGTGGACTTCTTTAAACCTTTTCTCCTATGACTCATATTGTCTCGTTTACGATCATTATCTCTCTAGAAAGCGGAGAGGATTGCTTATTATTGGATAATAAAAAAGAATACAATGGTCTCTCTTTTATAAGACAAGAGAGTGTACAGAGTTTAGAGATGAGCAATATGGGATAAAGAGAATAAGAGAATAAAGAGAAAATAAGCAAATACACTAAGTAAAGAAAAGCAATAAAGTGTATATACTAATACTCCCCCTCAAGCTGGAGCGTAGATGTCAATCATGCCCAGCTTGGATGTCATAACAGCGAATCTCGTCTTTGGAAGAATCTTGGTGAAGATGTCAGCCACCTGATCAGAAATATGTATGCAAGGAGTAGATATCTAGCCAGATAAGACAACTTCACGAACAAAATGACAGTCAACCTCAACATGTTTTGTTCGCTCATGAAAAGTAGGATTACTGGCAATAAAGGTGGCAACTTTGTTTTCACAGTACATCGGAATAGGAGAAGAGTCAGAAATGCCAAAATCTTTCAGCAGGCTCCAAATCCAAAACAGCTCACAAGTAGTATGCGCCATGGAGCGATATTCTGCTTCAGCACTTAAGCGAGCAACCACAGTCTGTTTCTTGCTTCGCCAAGTAACAAGATTTCCTCCTACAAAGGTACAGTAGCCAGAGGTGGAGCGTCGGTCGATTTTACTCCCGACATAGTCAGAGTCAGAATATCCAATAAGCTTACAGTGACCATTTTTTTATATAGCAAACCTTTCCCAGGGAAACTCTTCACATATTTGATAATGTGGCAGACGGCATCCCAGTGACATTGACGGGGTTTATCCAGATATCTACTAACAAGCCCGACAGTAGAAGTAATATCAACACGAGTAACAGTAAGATAAATAAGCTTGCCAACCATGCGGCGATACTGATGATGATCAGGATAGGAAGGAGAGTTCTCATCATCCCAGTTAGTATTTGGATCCAGAGGAGTACTAGCAGGTTTAGCACCAAGAAGTCCTGTGTCAGAAAGAAGATCCAGAACATATTTATGTTGAGATAAGCATAATCTGGAAGCAGACCTAGAGACTTCAATCCCAAGAAAGTAATGCAAAGTGCCGAGGTCTTTGGTGACAAAGTGTTTCTCTAGATAACACTTAGTAGCCTGAATACCATCAAGATCACTCTCTGAGAGAATAATGTCATCAACATATACAATCAGAATAACAATACCAGCAGTAGTATTTTTAATGAAGACAGAATGATCAGACTGGGAGCGTCTAAAAAGAAACTTCTGAAGAATGGTACTTAGTTTATCAAGCCAAGCACGAGGACTCTGTTTTAAACCATATATAGCTTTCCGCAGCCTGTAGACTTTGGAGGACTCCCCTTGAAGCACAAATCCTGGAGGTTGTTCCATATAGACTTCCTCATGTAGATTCCCATACAAAAACACAATTTTCACGTCCAGCTGGTACAGGGGCCAATCAGAATTAATAGCAATAGAATAAGAATGCGTACGGAATTCAACCGAGCCATAGTCGACCCCATAAGTCTGCGTGTAGCCCTTGGCAACAAGTCTAGCCTTGAGGCGTTCAACCGTGCCATCCGGTTGATATTTAACAGTAAACACCCAACGACAACCAACTGGAGAACAATCGGTAGGAGGATCGACCAACTGCTAAGTGTTGCAATCAGTAAGAGCCTGCATTTCTGCTTCCATGGCCTGACGCCAAGCTAGATGTTTAAGAGCCTGAGAAGCATTTTTAGGAATAGAAACAACAGAAAGAGCAACAGTAAAATTTGTAAAATTAGTCCCCAAATGAGCAGAAGTACAGAAATTGCCAATAGGATGTTTAGTACAAGCTCTAGTTCCTTTCCTCAAACTGATAGGAACATCTAGGTCAGAGTATACATGTGGTGGTGTTTGATCTGGCACGGAGGACGAAGACTCTGGAGGGGCCATAGAGGGAGTTACTGTCTTCTGTCTTCTTTGATAAACTTTCACAGGAGGACTTTCAGCAGGAGGAGCAGTATCATCAGTATCATCAATCATAGGTAAATGTGTTTCCACTAATAAATCCGATGTAAGGGCAGACCCGACAGAGGAGTAAAAAGGCATGTGCTCAAAGAAAACGATATCAGCAGATACAAACCATTTCTTTGACACGGGATCATAATAGCGGTACCCTTTCTGAGTGCGAGAGTATCCTAAGAAGACACTTTATTGCTCTGGGATCAAGTTTGGTGAGACCAGGACGAAGATTTTTGACAAAACAGGTGCTCCCAAAGATACGAGGAGGAACAAAAAAAAGGGGCGCATCTGGGTAAAGGATTTGATAAGGGACTTGATTCCCAAGCACAGAAGAAGGCATGCGGTTAATAAGGCAACATGCAGTGGAAATAGCTTCAGGCCAAAAACATTGTGGGACATGGTAATGAAACAGTAAAGTGCGGGCAACTTCAAGCAGGTGTCGATTTTTGCGTTCGACGACTCCATTTTGCTGTGGAGTGTAGGCACAAGAAGTTTGGTGTATGGTACCCTATTTGCGACAAAAATTGCTGACAAAGGCTTGCATAAATTCAAGGACATTATCAGTGCGAAATTTTTTTGATAGATTTGGCAAACTGGGTACGGATCTCAACAAAAGAAGCAGTAATGGTATCAAGTAAGGTAGACCTGTCCTTGAGCAAGAAAATCCAGGTAGTTCTAGAAAAATCATCAATAAAACTCAAAAAATAGTGAAATTCAGAAGTACTGGACACATAACAAGGTCCCCAAACATCAACATGAATAATATCAAATGGCTGCTTTGAACTAATACATGATTTCTTAGAAAAAGATGCTCGCGTATGTTTGCCCAATTGGCAAGTCTCACAATGAAAAATAGAATCTAAAACATCAGGAAGTAAATGTTTTAATTTCCCTGCAGAAGGATGTCCCAGACGGTAGTGCCACTGGATGCCTGTCACAGAGGATGTCAGATATGCTGCGGTCTTCGGAACATCCAAGTAATATAGCCCATCTGGTCCCTCATGGCCCGAACCAATCGTCGTCCTCGTGCGCAGATACTGAAACACAACACCATTCGAGTCAAAAGTAATAGAGCAACAGATGCTTTTGATAGTTCTATTAATAGATAACAAATTTATAGGAAATTTTGGAAAATAAAGAGTAGACCGCAGAGGCAGGCAACTAGGAGTGCAGATATCATCAATGCCAGTAACAGGTGTCTTAGAGCCATCAACCAATGTAACAGGAGGTATATCAGAAGTATTATGTAAGTGAGAAAATAACGCAGGATTTCCAGAGATATGGGATGTCGCACCCGAATCAATCACCCATGAATTTTTACCAGACTGGGTCAGAAGTGCAGTGCTCCCATCAGTAGAGGCTTCAGTAGAAGAAGCGAGGCGTGCCTGGAGAAGTTTCTCGAACTCCGACCGGATCCAATCAGCAGAAGGAGCAACAGAGGTAGTGGTAGCCTTAGGCTGATCCGTAGTGACTTGGTTTCCCAGGCTGGCTTGCAATGCTTGATCCAGCAGCAGTCTTCATTGTGATTCGTGCGCTTGCAGAAAGTACAGAAGCGTGGTTCAGTAGGCTCAGTACCAGAGCCACGTCCAGGTGCTGATGAGCGCCCGCGACCACGGCCCCGACCACGACCGCGGCCACAAGAGGAGTCACCGGTGCGAACAGCAAGGGCTGCTCCATCAAAAGTGTCAGGCTGAGACTGAGATACAGAGGGGGGACGTTGAACACGTTTCAGAACGTCTCGCAGCGTAGGCAGAGGATCACTCGAGAGAATCTGATCAACAACTCCGGTGAAGGAGGGTAGACCAGCGAGGAACTAGACAAGCTGAAGTTCGTTCCGTTGACGCTGGATTTCAGTGATGTCGGCAGAAAGGGGATGGTACACCTGAAATTCATCCCAGAGAGCGCAACAGTTGTTGTAGTAGTCTTCGATAGAATCAATAGTAGAAAACTCTTGCTTGGCCAGTTGCTTGAAGATCTCAAACACCTTCTTTGGATTCTGCTGGTGAGAGTATACGTGGGAGAGATGGTCCCACATATCCTTTGCAGTCTTTAGGCGAAGGAGAGACTGGCTGATCTTCGGTTCGGCGCTGTTGACCATTCGGGTCATAACACCGTAGTCCTCCTTAGACTAGAGATCATAGGTCTGCTTGGTCTTGTCATCAACATCAGCAGTGGGAGCCGCCGGTCCCTTGGTCGATAGATGAGAGTAGCGTCGTTGTGCTTTAACATAGAGTTCAAAGGAAGCTGCCCAGAGGTGATAGTTGGAGCCATCCAACTTCACAGTAGTAACACACAGATTACGCGGAAGATCCAGAGTCGCCATCGGAAGGTGCAGTCAGGGGCAGAAGCACGGGCGCAGAGAGTAGCAGTAGTCAGCAGTCAGAGGCAGGAGTCCAACACATGGACTAGTAGTAGAAGGTAGGAGATCCACGCATGGATCTTAGAAAAACCCACGTAGGGGTAGCAGAAGAAGAGAAAAAAAACCTACGCCAACATGGAGTATCAGTCACTCCACCATGAGGCGCAGGCAGACAGAGTGGATGAAGCCCGTTACGCCGTCAACGTGCCAGAACTGGAAAACGCCGAGGCTGTCCGAAGATTTCGGAAAGTGAAACTGAGCTAGACGGAGGGGCCTGTGGTGGATTAGGCCACAAGGATGGAGGGGTTTAGGGAATTGGAAATGGGTGTAGGGCTATGGAGGTGTGGAGGGGTGGCTGTGTGGTGGTGGAGGGTGGCGGCGGCAAGAGGACGGCAGGGAGGGGCGGCAACCTGATGGGTGGTGGCAGGAGCAGGAGGGCTGGGCGGCGGGTTATGGGAGTGGAAGGAGGGGTTGGCGGTGGTAGAAGGATGGTAGGGAGGGGCGAGGAGAGAAGGAGCAGCGGGGGGGGGGCTGCTGTGGTGGGGAAAGTCGGCGGCAACGGCAGCAAGGAGAGGGAAGAGAGAGAGATGGGGGTGGCGGCTAGGGTTGGTGGAGGGAAAGAAGATGTGTAGGGTTAGGGAGGATCGGGTGGCTCTGATACCATCTAGAAAGCGGAGAGGATTTCTTATTATTGGATAATAAAAAGGAATACAATGGTCTCTCTTTTATAAGACAAGAGAGTGTACAGAGTTTAGAGATGAGCAATATGGGATAAAGAGAATAAGAGAATAAAGAGAAAATAAGCAAATACACTAAGTAACGAAAAGCAGTAAAGTGTATATACTAATAATCTCTTTAGCCACTCATATGGACTGGCCCTTATTCTAGCTTGATATAAAAAAATTGTTCCTTCATGGTTAGTTGGAGGAAGAAGTCTACATGCGCCAACCTACGAGTTTTATTGTTGAGGGGCAGTCTTCGCGTGTTTGCTAACTCAAGCGATCTCTTTACGACCTCAAATCGATTACCAAGGGTATTTGGGTTTGATTCAACAAACATAGCAGTGTCCTTTACACTCTAGGATTTTCTAGCGATCACAACCTATTCTTCTCTAAGACTGCTTATGGCATCAACATATTGACGGTTTGGTGATGATATTATCAACGCAAGCACTTCTACAATAGGGATTTCTCCTCTAATAGATCCCGCCAAGTCACGTTTTCACACTAAGGACCTGGGACAATTATGCTACTTCTTGGATATTGGATCAAAAAGCGACATCTTGATGTCATGAGCCTTCTTCAAGATTCTAGAATGCTTAATTCCAAACTTTTATCCTATCCAATGGACTACCACAGTAAATCTATTTCTAAGGGGGAGTCCCTATAAGGATCCCAAACAATATTGATAGATGGGAAGCTTATTTATCTCATTATCACACGTCCATACATTATTGCCTTTGCAATTAGTGTGGTCAATCAATATATGGCAAATCCCCTTATATGTCGTTAAATTTAGGTACAATAGATTCTATGCTATCCTAAAAAGCGCACTAGGACACAACCTTCTCTAAAAAGTTTTCTTCTTTTGGCATTACCATGACCTACTATATAGACGTTGATTGGGTTGAGGATGCCAATGACAAGAGATCCATGATTGGTTTGCGTGTTCTTCTGGGAGCTTACCCCATCAACTAGCGAAGCAAGAAACAATAAGTAACTGCTTGCTTGAGTACATAATTAGAATATCGGGCTATGGCCCATGCTTGTATGCAATGTGTAACATATGTTCTCTAGGAACTTGGTCTTCCTATTTCTACTCCAACTGCCCTCAAATGCAACAATCGAGCTACAACTCACATTGCCAACAACCATGCGTTTCATGCATGCACATAAACACATTGAGGTTGATTGTCATCTTGTGCAAGATCTGATTCAGGCCAAAAAGATTGTTATGCCTTACTGTGAAGACTGGAGAGCAGATTGCAAATACTTTCACCATAGTTTGCCCAACTTCCTCCAAATATGTGTGTAGCAAGCTGGAAATACACGATGCCTAGCTTCTAGCTTGAGAGGAGTGTTTGGGAGTATTTGAAATAATGAATTGATAGAGCTAATGGGCCTCTCCTACTTAAACCCGTTAGTGTTGGTTTAGTTTATCTTATGTTGCTCCGTATGTAAACTGTACTTCGAGCCTATTCTATCTACATGATTCATTTTATCTCTGATTGGGTTAACTAAAGCTCTGGATCTTGTATCACAATAGTAAATAGTAATGGTCCATGTTAACTCCATTGTAAATGTTTGAGCTGTCAATCATGTTGGGTTTTCCTATACTCTTGCTAATATCAAATATTTAATGTTAAAGCGCAAATTCTATTCATCTCCTCTTGGCGGGGAGCAACTGCAAGGCATATGCTAGGATGTGAACCGTAGACCTTTCATCATTTACTATAATTGATCAATACCTGATGAAAAAAATGGCTTACACATCATGTTCAGATGTCAAATAATAGATGATATAGGACATTAAATGTCTCTTAATTTGTACTCCCTAGCTATGAAAAGAAATCGGTGAAGCTACTGTATTATGTTTTTTTGGCAATAATCTCGCAAACCTGTTAAGTGACCAGGAGGAAATAATCATCATCATCATAATCATCTAAGCTTCAGTCCCAACTATGTTGGGGTCGGCTACATGGATCCTTTGTTTCCATTCAGCTCTATCATGGGCCATATTCTGGTTGAGATGTAGAGATTCAAAATCTTTCTTTATAAGATCATCCCATGTCAATTTAGGCCTTCCTCTTCTTCTATTTATTGTGCTTGATTCAATAGCATTGCTTTGTATACGCGCATTAGTCGGTCTATGTTGCACATGTCCGTACCATCTAAGTCGGCCCTCACACAACTTGTCCTCAATGCTCGCCACTCCCACTTTATTCCTGATATAATATTTAATTAAAAGATTTCCAAGTAATACCGGTATGTTTTTCAACCTTATTCATTCTCCACAATAGTAGGACACTCTTAGACAGACATAGCTAGGAGCATCCAATATATGTCAAGATGCATCCTAGGTGTGCTGGCGTCCAATACATCCTCGGGAAAGACATGGGAGCTTTGGTGATGCTTTGGCTTCCTAGGCACAAGGAGTGATCATATATTCTATGTTGTGGGAATCTCTCTATGAACATGAATATCTACTATCGGCATAGCAAAGGTTGTAGATTTGACCTTAAACTTGATGAGGCATGCTCTACATCATTCTAAAGCATGCTAATGCTTAATGGAACTAGGGGGTATCACCCAATATGACTTCTTTATGAGTACAAAAATGTGATTCTTAGTTTGGAAACATGTATTTATGTATCTTGCATATTATATAGTGTGTTCGCTTATTCTTTTCACTTTTGTTAATACATTGAGAGTTGTAATTGTTCCTTTCTTTATAATGGAAAGGGATGTATTATTTAGAGCATCGTAGACTTCTAATTGTTCCTTTCTATAGACCTTGGACGAGGTTGCACTAGATTGGCAAGCAAACAACCCTGGCCTGCATTTTTTTGACCCTCATTGATGAGTAACTGCACAATATGACAATAAAAAGACTTTAGCATAGAAAAAGCAACTCAATTTTTTCCCTTTCCATCAATCTTATATTTGTGTTCATCAACTCGTTCACTTAGGTTCCGGCAACATATTGCAGAAATCACATGTCATGTCATCACATAGAACAGATGCGTTGTGCAACAACTCAACTCTGAATTAAGTCCCTCATATTATTCCCTTTAAACATACTGAACTAACATTATTTCTATGAGAATAAAGATTTTTTAGTTTAGTTATATATTCGTTCAATTCTATTTATCCCATTAGTGTATAAACTCCTAGTTCATTAGGGTTATAGGAGAGAGGTTTGCCCAACTATGAATGAGAAACATACGTGTTCCATATGGTATCATATCCGGTCCTACGCCGCCCTAACCCTACTTGTGAGAGAGAGAGAGAGAGAGAGAGAGAGAGAGACCTCGAGGGAGATTGCCACTCCTTGGAAATTTGTGGCTACTTGTTGGGATGCCCATCCCCTGCATTGACGAGGAGCATCTCCATCACGAAACAACAACCTTCCATGTTGCTGCTATATGTAATGGACCACCCCTTTGTTTTCTTAGAGCAGCTGCCGCTGTCTACAAGACTGTTGTCTACTTCGCCACCATCTATGTCACCGATGTATACGCTGTTGTGTCTATGCTTTTGCCTACTTCGTCAACATCTACTCTTCCGCCATCTAGATGCCACCGTCTTTGAGATCGAATGCCAAATCATGGTAAAAGATCCACCTTTCTACTACTAATAGGGAATCTTAATGCCTACTTTGCTTTTTTGAAGTTCCGAAAGGATTTCTTCATCGTTATGCTGCATGTTCAGGGTCTATTCTGTTGCTGCGTCCTGACACACATCATGTACCCTGAGTACCCTGTGTGAGCGGTGTTTTTAATCGTTCTTGGTTCAGTTCTTAACTATCTACATGACGTGTGGACAGCATACACGACGTGTTATGGGATCATTTGATCAAACTACACGATGTGTCCTACTTTTGTCGTCTCCACTGTCCTGAGTGCCAACACAAAGTGTAGTCGAACTGTTGCTGTCCTTCCCCGACTATTGCATGATGTGTCCTCTACCCACGGCAAGCTCTGCCTTTTGATCTACACGACGTGTAGAAGCCGTACACGACATGCGATTTGCTGCTGGAAGGTACTACTGCTTTACATGGTGTGTGACTTCACCAACACGTGTCTACTATTCTTGTCACTATATTTCAGTGTGCTACTTCATCTTCTTCTACACTATTACACGGTGGATGGCTTCATTATATGGTGTGTCCCTACTTTATCCATACCAACAACAATTATCTTTGATTTTTTAGAGATTTTTTGAAAGTTGTTCATTTTGCTCACCCTTCTTCCAATCCTACATACACTTCGCCTTCCCTCCTCAATGCTTGTGCTACCCCACATGTAAAATACTTGCCTAATGCTATGTGAATCTTTAATTGAATCCGTTTGACCTGATCCATACCACGAGTACAGAGCCCTTGCACCCGGGTCGTAAAAAAATCCATTTATTTTTCTATCTGGATCTATATAATCAATTCATGTATTACACTGAATTGCATTATCCGACCCTCCACATATTTGCCTACATATCCATTACCTCTACCTTCATTTATGACTCTTCACTCCAACTACTCTCTTAATTTTTTACGTGGTTAGAATAGATGAAGAGAAGAAATGAGTAGATGGAAGAGATGAGAGGGAGGAGAGGAGATGAGATTAAGAATGAAGAGAGGAAGAATTTATTTTTGCTATTTCTGTGTGGATCTTCATGTTGCTATACATTGCTGCTACGTGGCTCTTCACTTTGCTGCTATTAAATGAGAATTCTCTATTATATGCTTTGTGGATTTTGGAGGAGCTTCATTATATGCTGCTACTATACATCTTGAAGGTTGTTTAATGCCTATTGATTCGCTTAAGAGGTTATTCACTTGGACTACGTCGTCTCTGCTACCTTGTGGTCCAACAATCATTAGTTTGTCTCTGTATAAAACACATCAACTACCTTTCTGTGTGGATCTTCATGTTGCTATACATTGCTGCTATGTGGCTCTTCACTTCTGCTGCTATTAAATGAGAAATTCTGTATTATATCTGCTTCTGAGAGAACTTTTGGACTTCTGCTGCTATTTGCTTTCTGGATTTTGGAGGAGTATGCTGCTACTATACGTCTTGAAGGTTGTTTAATGCCTATCGATTCGCTTAAGAGGTTATTCATTTGGACTATGTCGTCTCTGCTACCTTGTGGTCCAACACTCATTACTTTGTCTGTGTATAAAACACGTCAACTACCTTGCTTGTGTTTCGGCACCCTCTGGTCTGTCCATGCTTTGCTACACAGGTTGACGATTTACTTTGTGTTCCAACACACTCTGAACTTTACTGCTTGTGACCCAACGCTCTCTGGAAAACTCGACGATGCTAGCGGTTGAGATCATACTTGTCTAGGCGGCTAGGCGGTCCTTCCCACCCAAGGGAAGCCTAGGGGGCCCAGGCGCCTATAGCCTAGGCGCTTCTAGGTGTTCTTTACATATACATAAAAGATTTTGCGTATAGATCTCGATATATTCAAATATATACATCGCTATGTACATTTGTATTGGTTATCCCTAACCTTAATCAATCATATCTTCACCTGCATCACACATATCATGATCTAAGCTAGACCTATTCTATCTTCATTTGACCTAACATGATCTAAATTGAACCTAATTTAACTTAGTTTGCCCTAATTTGGCCCAAGTTAGAGCTATTTTGGCATTACATGACCTAATCAGACGTAAATTCCCCTAGTTTGTCCTACATTGACCTAAATGAGCCTTAATTTGGCAAAATCAGACCAAATTCCACCAAACAAGACATGTTTTCCCCAAATCAGACATAATGTCCCCCCCCCCCCCCCCCCCCACACACACACACACAAAAAAAACCAGACTCTCTTTGCCCAAATTAGACCTTATGTGGCCGATCCGATCTATTTCTTCCCTAAAATAATTAAACTTCATCTAGTTTGACCAAATTCAGACCTAATTCATGCTAATTTGATCTTTAAGTGTCTTAATTTGGGCCTGAAAGGCCTTAAGCATCCAATGGAAGCCTAGGCGCCCAATTTAAGGCAGCCCATCTAGAGCCTAGGGGGCCTAGGCGGAGCCCAGGTGGGAGCCTGGATAACTATGGTTGATATGATACCACTTAATCTGACTTGCTGCTATAGACTCTTGCTCCAGATGTCACTTCTTTTTGATCAAGAAGCTTCCGCTACTTGCCTTTCTACCTACTTGGAGTTATCTGTCTTAAGAGGGAGCGTTACAGAGTTTCGAACTGCTGACTTATATTCTACTTGCTCTCTCGCCTATTGCTCAAAGGTTGATTGAAAACCTGCTGCATACTGATGTTGATACTATCTGCTGAAGGGGGAGTGTCAAATTGTTTGAGTGCTTGGTTTTAAGATTGAGGAGAGTGAAATTCTTGTATGGGGCTTGGTTTATCTTTTTATTCTGGTATGTATGTTTGCTAGCTGATTTGGGATCCTCCCAAGCTCTAGCTTTAAGGGGAGTGTTAGAGTAAAAGAGTATTTAGTTTATTTATATTTAGGCTCAAGTCTATTTGACCTACTAGTATCTGGACTCCCAGTCCATTAGGGTAATGTCCACTTTGTACTTGCGTCCTCTCCTATACACAAGAGAAGGATTTGACCATCTATGAACAAGAAATATACAAGAATTTTCCATTACCACGTTTTCTGACAATGTCATGTAGCCCTAGCAGAACCATGTCCCAATGGTGTCTTGCTTATGAATATTGTTAACCAGAACACCCTCCTCTACCTCCATGTCCTCTTCTAGCTTTCATGTTCAGGTTTTTCAACATGTTTTTCTTCAGCCCTCATTTACTGCCCTCGCTGCTGCTCTAGCATTGAATCACGGATCACAGATGTAACATTAGGAAAAAGATGATGGGGAGATTCAGGAAGAGAATGATCACGGATGCCAGGAGGAGCAATAACTTCTTGTGCTGCCATGTACATGAGGCTGGTAAGTGGGTTCGTTGGAGGATTGTGTTATTTTTTGGTTTGGAACTGAGTTTCTGGTTTAGCAGCCAAACATCTAAACTAATGACAGGTGTAGAAAGATAGTTTTAGGGACTTGCAAAAGGAATCAGGAGACCAAGTCATGGGCTGCTATTGATTAGGCTCCTGGTCAATAGAGTTATTCAGATACATATTACTTCAAATACACGTGTAAAACCATATTTGACTCATTTTGGATTAGATTATGTTCCATCAAGTCAGAGACTAAATACAATTCTGGAAATTGATATTATATTTTCTAGATTATTCAATTTTTTTTGATCAAAAATTATTTTTTATAAATCATATTTCTAAATATGACTTCTAACAAGAATCGTTACGCAATGATATACATTGACGTGTTCATGTTATTGGTTGATAATTGATGTCATAAATAATGTGTTATTGCCTATGACAGTTACTAAAAATAACTATCGCAATGTAGCAAATTGTTACTTTTGGAAAGTTATGTTGGTTATGGAAAAGAAAGGATAGAGAGTTTACAGACTGATAGATTGGAAGCTGAGATGGGTGGAACCAAAGAGATGGGTGAGAGTCTGGGATTGGGAGAGCGTTAGGGAGAGCACATGTGAAGAGAAGGAATACATGAGAAAAGGAGAGAGACTGAGGCCAGGGAAAGTGAGGTTTTGCAGGGAAGATTGTTAATTGGGGAAGAGTTTGTTAGGCAATGAGGACATGCTTGATGCAGTGGAGAGAAATTAGGTAAACTAGTTCTTTCATGGGACTTTGGTTATGGAGAAGGAAATATGAAGAGGAGTTTACATACAGATAATATGAAGTTGGGTTGGGAGAGAGAAATACGTTGGAAGAGGGAGTGAGAAAGGTGTCGAAAAGTCCTTTGCTGAAATGTGGAACACAAATGAGATGTAGAGGAGAGAAATATATGATAGGTAAAAATGAAAAAAGATCAAAGAGGAAAAAGAGTAAAAGAGAATGCATGGATTTTAAGTTATGTATGCTAATTGGTTAGGTTTTCTTGAAGTAAATTAAAATAGTTTTAAAGACAAACCTACTTTTTAGGAGTAATTCCATATAAGTGTTTATGTGCTACCACTCATGGTGTATTATTTTCATTGAACTTGTGTGACTGTTAATATCTTCACTGATGGTGATGTGCTATATAAATCTAATCAACTTTCTTTTCCAATGTAGGATGCTGCAAGCACCATGCATTTCCTCACACAGTAGAACGGATAAGAACTCCCATAGAGATTAAAGACGTGTCAAGTGGGATTCCCTCTTATCTAGTTGGTTCCTCCTTATTAGTCTCTTAACTTCTTCCAGTGCTCTATTTTTCTGTAAAGTTGTTGCATTTATGCCGTTACCATCTTTTTGTCGAAGCGGCCTAATCATTGTAAATGTTCAACCCTTGCTTAGTCGTTGAGCTGTACCACTCAAATCTAGTTGCAGAAGGCAAAAAAAAGTGGTCTGCCGGTGTTTATTTTGAGATATCTGTTTTCCCCTTGTTCATGTTGCACGCTATGGTTATGCAGCCGTAGATAGCAGTCATCAATCTTTGAATGTAGAAGTCAAAGTTCTCTAATCTCTGAAATCCCCGTATTCCATGATGCAACATACCCTAACTACATTGAACGTCACAAAGTAATTTTTCATTTTTCCCTTGCATGGATCCATGGTAATTACAGCTAAGGGTTTGATGCTCTTAATTCTCGACTACATGCCAAATCTGACCCGATTGATGCTTTGCACTGCACTAGCATGTGACACAGTAGACTTTGCTGATCGTTTAAAGTGGACTCCGTAGCTGCAGAAATCGTTAGAATGTTATGTTAAAGACGGAAGAAGCCAAACAAGCCTCTGTGGAGCATGCATGCAAGAACGAAGATGACAATGGGGTTTCTATATGATTGAGATCCTTTTCACTTTCAGAGGGATCGTTCCAACTCCGATCCCGATCCAACTGCTGGACTGTTGAACTATAGTTCTGGTGCTACAAGACGATGTCTGAAGTGGCATAACCTCAGAGCCCGTTCCAGTGGTCCCAAAAGTGCACCGTCCGGTGGCAATTGCATGAGGGCTATAATAGCTGCTAAGGAATGGAGAAAGTGACGGCAGAGAGGTGAAGCAGAGGCTGTTGTTGGCTCATCAAAGGTGCCAAGTGAGACTCGTCTGCCGCTTCGAATTTATTCAGCTTAGAGTTCTGTATCAACAGTTACCACAGTTGTTGCTTCTAAGGACGGGAGTGTTTGATACGTTGACAACGAATGACCCCAGTATCCAGTCTCTTTCAGAAAGAAACCGACGCCAATCCGCAACATTTTCCACGCTCTTTTTTCAAATACGGGCTCTCGTCATGAAAGATGGGCAGAAGTACGAAACGTAGAGGCTTGTACGCATAGCCTTCTCGTCCAGTTGGCTTTTCTGTTTGGATGCACACGTACTTGTACTGCCAGTGGTAACTCAGCAATGCGAATTCAATTCGGTCCGGTTTACACCATTAATTTTGCAGCAATTTTTGAGTTCAATTCATAAAGTTTTTTTGATCTGCTACTTATTTCTGCTATGATTTTTTAATTTTCTACACGAAGTAATGGTTTTAAAGTTAACCCCACTGGGCCAGAGGCAAAAGCGATTAGATATCTCAGAGGGAGGAGGGAGAGGGAGGGAGTGGGCTTACATATACTGTTCTATCAGACTTTGCACTATTTCATCACTTGTAGTTGTAAGGAAGATACTACGTGCTTTGATTTAGAGGTAGCAAGACATGTAGATGCGGCCTAATAATTTTGCTACTATAGCATCATTAAAAAAGAATTGTATCTATTGCAATAACTATCTCTGGTATTTTGCTATAAAACTGACACGGGCTTGATAATTTCTATTAATAGTTTTACGACTACTCATGTTTCAATTTTTCTCAGTATCTTATCTCCAATCAACAAGTTTTTGTGAAACACTCCAATGTATTTCTTAAAGGGGATGATTATTCAACTGAAACTAAACTTCCCATCGCGACAACATTAAGGGCTAGTTTGGGTGGGTGTAGTAGGGTGCAGTGGTATAAGTTCGCAATGTAAAAATGTACATCAAAGACACACTTTGTCATCTGGCTACATCTTACTAAACATGCCCTAAGGCACGTGTTTAAAGACCTACTTGGATGTGCGTTCCATCATACCAATTGCAAGCCTTCATTAGAACTCAGAAAGCTCGGACAGGGACAAATTTATGACAAAGAGGGGTAAGATCATGGTCGCTGACACTATTGGTCTGCGGTCAGTCTTTGATGCTTTCTTTCAAGGACGAAACCAAATCGCGGTCCATAAATTGAACTAAGCCTCTTGGTTCGGGTAGGTTGTGGTATTAACTTCCCGATAGCTAGACCAACATCCATGGTGGTCCTCTTTGCATTATTGGGGTTGTGAGTGCGCACCGTGCGGCATGGCCATATGAACCATGCCTTCTTTGCACCCCCTGCAGGTTATTTTTTGTTTATTGGGTGGGAGGGCGTCCGTGCAGTTTCATGTATTGGCATGTCGTTTCCCAAGGAATCGATCACTCAGTGAATCAGTGAAGGATGGCGACGCACTTAAACATTATCATTAAGACTGACACATCCATTAATATGGCCAGCTTAAGTAAGGAGCAAGGTTGCCTACGTCTCTAACTAGTTTCTACTTTTAACATTGTAATCGTGAGCAGATCAAACGGTAGGATTTGCCCCCTTTCTCACTATAAATGTGATTTCAGATGTGCGGTGTTGTGGGATGTACATCAATAGTTTGCTTGGTTTAATGTAGTTAGACTGCAAAAGAATGAATTTGCAACTTGATTTACATCATTCAAGGACCCATTCCGTGCACTTATCCAAACCAGCCCCAAATGGGAGAGTGGCTGGCAGATCTCAATCACATGTAACGTAACTGCCATTATTCGTACTTTACGAATCATCAATCAGATATATATGTTAAACTATTTATTCAGACACGATCTTTTTAGTATGTTGGACACTCTAACCATTTGTAAATCTTTCCACGTTTGTTACGTAGTAAAGGTTGTGTCAGGGGCGGAACCAGAAATTTTATGTTGGGGGGGCCAAATAATACAAGTGATATTTTTCAAATGTAATGTATAAAAAATGATAATGTACACGCGATTATTTGAGTTGAGCTTTGCGATCTTTTAAAGCATAAAATTCATCAATAATGTCATCAGTTGTGAAACTTGTAGCAATTTCTTTCTCAATGTATATAATTATGCAATCAGTGAAGAAATCATCCTCCATTTTATTGCGCAATCTTGTCTTCACAAGCTTCATGGCAGAAAATGCTCTTTCTGTAGTTGCTGTTGAAACAGGAAGAGTCAAAACGAGCTGAATTACTTTGTAAATCTGCTTGTAATTTCTTACCTTTCTGCTTTGAACAAGTGCTCGACATAAATATGAAATTGTTCTAAGATTTTGCATGTCAGGATCAGAAACTACACCAATCTTGTAATGTTTCAATTCAAATTTTAATGCATCCTTATCCTCCATACTAAAATCGTGTGGGTAATATTCATCAGCAAGTTTGTATATATCATCAGCATTGAAAGATTTATAACCCTCTCTTGGATCTAGTGATGATGTAAGTCGAAGAAGTTCTGAAGCTTGTTCGTTGAATCTATGATTTAACTCATATAGTTGAGAATCCATCACAGAAGTAAATATATCAACTCGAAAATGATGCTCCATTGTGATTTCATTGGATTGATGTCGAACGCGTGCACGACTTAGGTAACGAGATGCTAAGTCAGGAATCTCTACTTTGTGCTCAAAACAATATGTTCTGACAAAATTCATGAAGCTCTCCCAACCATTTTCCCTCATGTCTTGAATAAGGGACTTTGTACTCGTGACCAGATTCATGGCATTCACTATGTCTTGTTCTTGACATTGCAATGCTTGACAAAGAGCATCACTAATTCCTAAAACTTCTTTCATTAGTAGCAATACAAACACAAATTCAAATGATATTATTGTTGTATATGCTGCGTCTGCATCCCCACGTTGAGAGTATGTACTTCCTTTTTTTATGATATTACATAAGACTACACATGTTGAATCATACATATTTATTAGGCTGCACACCGAAGAATAATGAGGACTCCATCGAGTATCACCAGGGCGATGTAAGGAACTCATTTGGTTAAATCCCCTTCCCGTTTCAAGTTTATTTGTAGCAATTTTTTCTACAATTTCAGCAGATCTAGCAGACTGTAGCTCTTCTTTACGTTTGCAAGAGGCTCCAACAATATTAACAATGGTTACTAACTTTTCAAAAAAATGATGCACAAGAATGACATCTCTAGAAGCTGCAACTAGAGCTAGTTGGAGTCGATGTGCGAAACAATGGACATAATACGCTGATGCACATTCATTCAAGATTAAGGCTTGCAGCCCGTTCCATTCACCACACATATTACTTGCTCCATCATATCCTTGACCTTGTATGTGTTGCATACTTAGATCATGCTGAGATAACACATATGAAATTTTGTTCTTTAATGAAAGAGAACTTGTATCTTCAACATGAACTACATCAAGAAATCGTTCCTTAACAAGTCCATCTTCATCAACAAACCTGACAACAATAGCTAATTGTTCTCTTCTTGATTCATCTCGTGCCTCATCCACAAGTATACAATATGGTGCAGTAGAAATTTATGCTCGGATGAACTTTTGAACTTTAGATGATATGATGTGTAAAATTTCTTTTTGAATTTTTGGTGAAGTGTATTTCGCATTCCCAGGAGCATTATCTAGAACCACCTCAGCGACATCACTATTGTATTGAGATAAGAGCTTGATCATCTCAATGAAATTTCCCCTATTATTGGAAGATGAAGATTCATCGTGTCCTCTAAATGCACAAGCCTGGAATGGTAGCCATCGAGCTGTATCAACTGAAGCCTTTAGACGTAGTCGGTTTGATAAGATTTGTTGTGTTGATTGTCTATGTATAACTTTGTCTATATGCCCTTTCTGTTTTATCAATTCTTTACATGCCTTTTCGGCTAAATTATGAGGAGAACAAGGATCTATGCCAACATGCATCAAGAATGCACAATGAACTCCTCCAACTTTCTTCCAATTTCTAAATCCGTCAATGGTGTATGTTGATGATCCAGAACGTGTGGATGATGGTTTGCCAAATACAAAGCATGGTAAGCAAAACGCTGCATCTTTAGTTGGAGAATACTCCAACCATGGAAACTTTTGAAACCAAGAGGACTGAAAACGACGTGGATGCTTCTCATACCCAGATGTTGGATAATTTTCTAGATGATGCTGGTATGGTCCTGCATTGATATAAGCACGTCGGATTTCATCTTGTTTTGATAGAGGATGTTCCCAAATTTGATGCCTCAAGCCAGGATCACGAACAATAGACTGACCATCTTGGATCTTTTCTTCTACTCTTGGGCGTTTGTTGGAAGAATTAGTATCCATCACAATCTCAGTGTTACGAGGAGGAAGGGAACTAGAGTGAATATGAGAGTCTATGAGAGAACTTTCAGGCATCATAGCATTTGAGTTTGGCGAGTTGTGTACTTCACGAGGTTGCTTGTGAAAGAAAGACGTAATTTTCCCTTCTTCTCCATGACCAAACCTAGTTATGAGTACACCTTTTATGCATTTATGAATTGAGATTAATTAATCTGACAAAGTCACTAATTGTATATAAGAAAGAAATATTATTCAGCATATAAGTATACAATTGTTATATTTCTAGTGTAATATAATATAGAATTGCCTAACTATTTAAAAGATGGAGACTTAATTGATGTACTACGTATTGAACACAAGACGATCACAAAATTTCAACAAACTCTTTAAGTAGAAGATTATACATCGTTAACACATTTTTTGTGAAACATAAAAAATGTCATTTAATAAATAAACATTTATAAATTTTATCATTGAACTTAGTTTATAAACTTGTATGGACTTATTGGATATACTAGTAACGTTTGTCATCTCAATATACTTCCGTTAAAAGAAATTATTAAAAATTGCAACAATTGAAGCAAAGATAATAATTACCTTTATGTATGTCCAGACGTCCAGCCGCTGATTTTTGTGATAATAGAAATGCCTTCAAAATCCAGAGAGCCACACGGCCCACACAGAGAATTTTGGTATTGATCTTGTCAAATATTTACTAGTATAAGGTTGCTTCAGTTAAGTCAAAAGAACTGTACCAAATGTCACAAATAATTGCTCTCCGGACAAATACAGAGAATGAAATCCAATAGAAAAGAAGAAGATATGTTGATGACTCGATTGGTTGAAGGAAATCCGCAAATTGAAAATTTGACAAGTACGAGGAGACTGCAAGACTGCCTGGGTGCCAGTATTTTAGTTTTTTCATAGAGAACGTCGACCAGTCGGACGAATAGAGTGTTGGTTACTTGGTTATAGCCTCTGGACGACTGGCTGCAGTCGCTCGTCGGCTGTCTTTGGGAAACGAAGAACCTCGTCACGGAAGGGGGGAGCAGAACTGGCTGTCGGAAGGTGGGAATGAAGAACCTCGTCCTGAGCGGTCGTTGTTCGTCGAGCAGATGGAAGCGTCTTCGTCGAGCGGATGGGGTCGAGCGGATGGGAGCGCTGCCGCTGCGTGAGAAATGAGATCGCAACTTGCGAGAATTGAAAAGGCTTCTTCGATAACTTTGGTGTTGCGGCTCTTGTGGGATGATTAGTTAGATAATTACTTATTTATAGGAGTTGTGCTTTCCATATTGCAGTCGGAGACCAATCTTTAATTGACTTTGACTGGAAATCAGATAAACGTGGTTATTTTTTTTCTAAAATTTTGGGGGGGCCGTGGCCCCCGCTGCCCCCCCCTTCTTCCGCCGTTGGGTTGTGTGCAGTCGAGCTGTACAATCTGAGTTTATTTACAATGGTAAATCACAACACATCCCTATTAGACACAACCAAAGTATATTCAAGATGTAGGAAAATCTTAAAACCCCCTCCATAGGACATAATCTCATAGTTTTTTCTTCTTAACTAAGCATGATTGATACCTCAAATAATTTCACTTGCCAATTTTTTTTACCATATCACTAAGTCATATGCCTTTTTCTTCTTCTTTTAAGCAACTCCTCAGACATGCATGGCCATGATGGAGTCCCCTAAACAGAGTAAATCCTAGGACCTGATGCGTTGTGACTTATCACCCTACACCACACCATATTTGTGAGTTATTGCAAGATCACCCTACACCACACCATATTTGTGAGTTATTGCAAGACTAGCCTTGCTCGGTTTACATGATTTCTCTGAAATGCATCCCCAAGGGAATTTATATTGAAGATTTTTAGCCATACATAATGATACAAACACACATGGACCTTTGATGAATATGAGGGCGATACACCATTTTATAGAGTTTGATGCTTCCTAGAAATACCTTTTGATTTATATATTGGCTCAACTAGGGCTGGACATGGTCTAGTCAAGTTTGGTCTGACCTTCAAATCATAGACTAGACCATGTATAATGGTCTGAAAATTTTGTCGACCAAACTTGACTGCTAAAAGGATATAAACCAAACTTAACTTGATCACTTCAATGTTGATGTCAAGTTATTGGCATTTTTCAGTAAAAATCATACTTTAATAACATAAAAACATTCTTATTGTATAAAAATTAAGTGAAATGTTTTGTATATTATATGTAATAATTAAATGTTAAATCATTTATAAAGACTACATATGTATGTATGTATATTAGCCACGACATTAATATAAAAGTCATTTACAACACTAATAATAAATATAATGTTAGATATATATGTATGTATGCATGTATGTATAAATGTATGTATGTATATCGGCTACAACATATATATAACAAACATTTACAACACTTGTAACAAATATAATGCTGAGATAATTTGAAATATTATTTATGCATCAACTAGACCATGATTTGAATAATTCACTTGAATATATATATATATATATATATATATATATATATATATATATATAAATATATAAATATATATATATATTACAATTAGGTGCCTTCCTATTACAAAACAGATCCATGAGTAACAAAAGTCAGTTACTCGCGTGGGCAATGAATATGTACCCTATATATATATGGACACACACACATTTATAGAGTGTTCAAGTTCGATCTAAGTAGTTAACTAGTTGCCCAAACCATGGCCAGATTAATTAAGGATAGTCTGAACCATTTTCGAACAAAACTTGACCACAATAACCATCTAAACCAGACTAGATAGTTTGGTCAAGTTCATTTTAGTCTCATGGTCAAGTTTGGTTTCATGTCTAGACCTAAGCTAACTGGTGGGAGCGATGACTAGAGTTCAACACTAAAAATCAAAAGAGATCCCAAGAGGGCATGACCTTGGGATTGTATTACTCATCTATATACTATTTTTCTGGTCTAACTGTGTGGCAATAATACAAACTTTATCCTTTAGTAATGCTCATAAAGATACAACTCAATGTATGCAAAACTATATATATACATATATATATATATATATATATATATATATATATATATATATATATATATATATATATATATATAGTCAGGCTAGAATACACTAGAGTGTACAGATTATGCCGTACACCTCAATGGTGTTTGCCTATCTAGACCTTGTCTTTCTAAAAATCCAATCCATTGATCTTCATGGTTACAATAATAATAGGCTGCATACAAAATTTGAGCTCATTTGGATGAGTATATGTCACTCATCCAAGGGCAAAAAAATCGATGAACAAAACTAATTTGAAATGCATGATTCTTCCCTCCTTTAGATGCACGACATATAAGTATCTAAATGAGATAAAATTTATTATATAGTATGTTCTTAAGATATTTAAGAAGATCAACAGTTTAGAATTTTCAAAAAGTTACTACATCTTTAAAAATGACTGAGGTGTACAGTCCCTCCGGTACACTCGAGTGCACACTAGCCTTCTCTCTCTCTCTTATATATATATATATATATATATATATATATATAAGAGTCAGACTAGGTTAGAATCATCTCCATTCAAGCACAAATAGAACTCAATAGTTTATCATCTTAGATCAAATTAACCCAACAATAAGATCTTATTCTTCACCTCACAAATTAGCTATAAACTAATTTTCTACTCATTTGGATACTTTTTAGACCAATCATCTAATGTGTGAAAAAAATCAATATTTTAATTAGTTTCAGACCTTCAAATTTTCCTATGTTAAGATGCAAGGGCTACATTTTTTCAAATGAGTTCAAATTTTTTGAGGTGTCTATCTCATCAACATAGATGAACACTACATATTTATTTTTCTCAGTAAAATTTTATTTTGATAATTATAGACATTAAAAATCGATTCTATTATATATATATATATATATATATATATATATATATATATATATATATATGTAGTTAGGCTAGTGTACACTCGAGTGTACCGGAGGCACAATACACCTCAGTCATTTTTAAAAAAGCAGTAACTTTTAAAAAAAATCTAAACCATTGATCTTCTTAAATATCTTAAGAACATACTATATAATAAATTTTATCTCATTCAGACACTTATAGATCGTGCATCTAAATGGGGCAAAAATCATGTATTTCAAATTAGTTTTGTGCGTCAATTTTATTGTCATTGGATGAGTGACTTACACTCATCCAAATGAGCTCAAATTTATATGTTGCCGATTGTTGTTGTAACCATGAAGATCAATATATTAGATTTTAGAAAAATGTGGTCTAGATAGGTAAACACCATTGGGGTGCACAGTGTGATCTGTACACTCGAGTGTATTCTAGCCTGACTCTCTCTCTCTCTCTATACATATATATATATGTATATATATATATATATATATATATATATATATATATATATATATATATAGAGAGAGAGAGAGAGAGAGAGAGAGAGAGAGAGAGAGAGAGAGATATTTGACTCCTATTGAGATTGGTAGCACAAGTCAACTCCTACTCAAATCTAAATCCAACTAGAACATAGACCAAATCCCTTTTATTTCCCAACACATATTGTACATATCGAAAATAAGTCTAGTAGGTTAAGACGATGATCAATTTGATCATTTAACCCAAGAGTGGGCGCACACATTATTTCAACGTCGCAAGACTTCCCTACAATACCTTTTTTATGAGCTGAAAATTTATAAAAAATCATAGTAATCAGTATTCCAGCTGAGACAAATTTTTGAGTAATTTATACGTGTCATTACTGAACAACATGAATTTACTCTCTGGCTCTCTGCAGGCCACGCCCTAGACTAAATCACTTGACACGGAGAACCACGGACGTGGTCCCTTCATACTATTGTTTTCAAGTTGCTTATAAGACGATGGATGCGACATGCGAGAATAGAGGACAGGAAGATTAAGTGATAGTGACTGTGATCCATTGTGTGCACAATGAAGGGCTAGCTACCTTCTGCCACTGAAGTAGTGGTTCAGTCCTAGTTCATTTGAAAGGAGGGGACGGGAGCATCCCCTTATCCGCCAAGGCCTAACGTATGCATGCTTGTTTCTCCCTGCGATAAATACCACAGCACATATCCCTGTGGACCTAGCACAAGCAGTACGTACTTGAATTCCTGAGGACCTCAGCAGGCATATAGGGGCTCTAGACTAGGGTCTAGCTAGGCTTCCCATATGCTAAAAACATTCAGGCAGGACTTTGTAAGGGGTGCCTCTTGTCTCTATTCAGCTATTGAATGCTATGCCGTGCCATAAATTTCCAGAGGCTCTGCGGACCTGTAACTTAAATCATGCTTCCTTATTTAATATCGTTAAGAAGGTTGGCAGCTAGCTTGGTTCATTCCCTACTAAGCTCCCTCCCATCAGGTGAACCCGCGCCAGAGAACGTAGAGGGTACAAGGGCGGCAAGGGCAGCGTCGTTCATGAGTCACATCTTGTGTGGAAGCTATCCGGCGTGTAGGAGGACTCCGCCTGGACCATGAACCCTAGTATCCGCTTCGTATCTAACTCGTACTGTTGGGCCGACTTTGTATATAATATTACAATATAGGCTGCCCACGACAGGCCAACCTGTTCAACTCCTTGATGTATTTGACTTTGGCGGCCTAGGTTTGTGGCTGTATGACAAGACTTGTGAAAGGTTTGACTTCTCTAGTCAAGGGAACATCGTTCACTTTAGCACGCATATAGGTAGGTCTGCCAAGTGCCGAGCCATGCGGATGAGGTCGATGCTTAGCTAAATATCGTAGATATCTGTACAAAGATTTACAACGACTTGACATTTTGCTTTTTAGATCGAAACCTACTGGTTATGGTGGTTGGTATATGACAAAGTATAGCTATGTCCCAGATAGACTGTAAATATACTATCCGGAGGGTACACCAATTAATGTGAAACTCTTGCTTCTATGACAAGAGTTAACATGTCAATTCAAGCAAACATATTCACATCGAACCTATCAGGAAATCAACAAACATCTTAGTTACTCTCACCTATCATACATACCATGTGGTAGAAGGGTGGTCGACAGGTTTGTCAACATGGGATAAACGATACAATTAACCATGCAGTTAATCTTTGAAATGCTTCAGAAGTGCTTCAAGGAGGTTATAACCCAACTGCATATTATAAAAAAGGCCAAAAGTTTTGGTTACAACATATGAGCTACGTCAACAACACACTCGATTGGCGTGGAACGATGAAGACTTAGAAACAAATGTCTTCACTTTAAATCTATTTGTTTTGAAACTTGTCTGTTGTCACATTAACACAAAAAAGAAAGTTCTTGACTAATGTGTGGTTAGTGCACACTATGAAACTGGGACAACATTTTCTAATAATTGAAGGTATATTGCATAAAACTCCCTACATGCCTAGAAATTATAAGTAACGGAGTGTCATAATTATAACCTTAGTTGAACTATAAAAGCAACTCTAGATTAGAGAAATCACCACTTGGCTATGTTGTAAGGCAAGAATGTGTCGGCTCAAGATTTTATTGCTTAGTGTTTCGCATGATGTTCTTATGAAAAGAACTTAACATGTCTTTTTAAGAAAAAAATCACATCATCCTGGAAATACCTTCATAAACTTAAGAAATGTGAAATTAAGATGAGACAGCCATTTTCCTTGGTCAATATTTAACTCAATATTCAAACTATATATACTACGGAAAATTCTAGCCCCAGTCACCTACCCACCCGCTGACATACCCGAAGTATGGGGGAAAATGAGATTTAATGTATCCTAGAGATATTCCACCTGTAGCCGTTATTGCCCATGCAACAATCATGTAAAGTGTGATTATTGTATCCATTCTCCAACTAATTGTACATGTGATCTCTCAACTCCACCATAAATTATGAAAAATATTCAGAAATAAATTTCTGTTCATTTTTAATTCCTTCCAACTCACATATGTAAATACACGTACTGTACACACATTTGTTAATACTTTTTATTGCAACTTATTTAATATGTTGCTTCTAATGGCTTCATATATACACAATAATATAGCTTTCAAATTTTAATCATATATACAATATTTTACACAACTTTACATATTGTAATATTTGCTCATGCATAATCATTATCATTTTAACTCAATTTTTACATCCAGTACATGATTTACAGTACAATATGTACAATACAAGACGTACAATACTAAAAACTGTATATTACTTGTAGTCCTAAAATCTTGTTGCCACTGCCCAGATATTTATATCTTTAATAGGTACTATACAAGATGTACAATACGATACATATAATACTAACATCATTTGACAATATATTTAGGCGTACATTACAAGACGTACAATATGAGCGTGTAATATAAACTACATTTTGCATATATTTAAAATGTAGTGCTTGTCAAAATTGCATACAAGAAGTACAGTACTAACAATCACATTTTACAAGAACACAATACTAACAACCACATTTTGTAAGATTTAAAATGTAGTGTTTGACAAAAGTGTGTAGAAAAATAGCTTTCAACCACATACTGCAATCGCATGTACTGTACTAGTGTGCAAACGCTGATGGGGTGGAATGGAGCTGGTGATTGGAGTTGCAAGAGAGCAAATGAATTTTCAAAAAGTAGAGCTGGAAAGAGGAGTAGGAAGAGAATTTTGGGATAGTTCAACTTCTGCTAGGAGTTAATTGGTGGAGAGTTAATGCACATGAGAGAAAATGGCTGGAGCAGACTTTTGTAGACTCCCGAGAACCAGGTGCGTGATCAGGTATAGAAGTTACTGTGGGTAGCGTAACTCATATACTATACAAGCTGCTAACACCATCACACATCTTAATTAGTCATGTACACTTACATTCATGAATGGGATACACAAAGGCAAAGCCATACAGAGCCCAGTGGGGCCATGCCTCTCCTCAAGTAAATTATAAATCATGTATATGTATCTATATATGTTTTTAGGTTTACACATTACATAACTTCTACAACGCTCCATACTCAACACTGTCTCTTTAGCGAATTGGTTGGTAGCATTTATGTGTTGGTGTAGGCCTCACGATAAAAGCTTTGTCACATTTGACTTTTTTTTCTTCTTTCTTTCTCAAATTCAATTTATAAAAAAATGACCATGTTTTTTTTTGCATATTTACATGGATTCCATACATACTTAACATAAACGTAACACATCTCCTAGTAATCTAAGGGAAATACCTCATCTTTGATAATAATTCGTAAGTAACTTCAAAATATAAAACATGGTCTAAGAAATTAAAAATAATTAGAAAAATGTTAGGTAAAAACATGTGCTTTTATTAAAATATACAACTATTGTAGCACTCAATTTCATATTAAATATTAAATTGCTAAATTGATAGGATGCTATGTGGTCTATTTTATACACAATAAAACTTTATCATGTAATTATTTTAGTTACAAGTTTATACAACTCTAAACTAAATATTAGACACCTTCCTATATTATTAATAATAATTTAGTTGAAAAAGACCTTTATAAATGTAAATACTATAAACAAGTTCTCCTAATTTATATTTTCTAAATACAAGGTCATTTTGGATGTTGTATCTCAAAATATGGATTTTTTTTTGTGTATTAACATTACATAGTTTTTTCTAGTTGAAAAAGATCAACTATAAACACTAATGTACCCAAATCTAGGTACTAGGCTTATCCCTCCCTTTTTCATGTGTGTTTTCTTTTAAAAATATTAGGCACCTTTTCAAAGATTTAGAATATATTAAGATTATTAGAAGTCAAATAATACTAAGTAATAATGATTATCTTATTTATTTGAATTTAATTAAACACAATAGTAGGGTTAATCATATAAATACACTAGTTGATGAGTTTAACCATAATTTGACTCTCTCAAAACTTCCTAGTATTAGTGGTTGGAGGAATTAGAGGAAATACAAATACACTATCCTATTGGATTAAAAGAGTAATAAGTGCACTCAATAAAGACTTAACATACAAGTTAAATTACACACTCAATGATCCTAAAGGTAAAATTGATTACAAAATCATGTTTCCACACCTTTATTATCTTACATTAAAAAATCTCAAGTAATTTGAACATCATTAGAACCCCTAATTGAATAGAGAGAGAGAAAATATTAAGAAACCTAATATTATATGCGATTATATCAAATTTTAACTTGATATGACTATAGTCCATACTCTTCCTATCACCCGATGCTCTTTTCCATGTGGGTTCATAAAATCATACAACCTCAATCCATGACAATCTGATATGACAAACCCACAAGCATCTATTCGTCTTCACTCACAACTATTTCCTATTATGTAAAATGTAATTCTTTCACCACCTTGTTCTCTATCTCTATTTAGAGAATTCTTTCTACTACTTTTTTCATTGTTTGCTTTCTCTTATCTTTTCACATTATATGAACCTTAAATATAAGGGTTTCATCACATATTTGAAAACACCCAATCTCACAAGGGATCTATGTTGTCAGTTTTGAAGAGTACTACCTCCTCTAGCTTCAACCAAACTCATGATTACCCATTTGAAACCTTCCCTATCCTCTTAACATCCACCCCAATACTTGCAATTCCTTACATTTGATGTCGAGCTTTGCCATCATACTCGATGTTTACCACAGATGGATGGTGTAGGGACCTCTCTTTTTATTAACATAAATGCAATCATTAGAGAAAATCCCAATCCCAAGCCTTGACAAAGAAACAAAATACTAGATTCTTAACAATCATGATCAAAATAGTTAACAAGAAACACAAGTTACTTTTTTCCCTTTTTTTGCAAAAAAAAAAACAAATTCTACATCAAAAGAACTACATCTTCTATTACCATATATCCCATTCAACTCCATTTAAATCAAAATCAAATCTTGCTACTCATATGTCATTCAATCTACATCTAATTCATAAAAGAAATTCATTTGATATAAAAAGCCCTTTTGACATTCTGGACTACAAGGAGATTCTAGACCATTTTTTTATTTACATATTCTTTTTCACAACCTCTCTAATGGATATCATTATACCCAAAAATATATAGAACAACCTCGTGAGGCTCATATGGAGCCCCACTTAGTGAATTTTTCCACCCATCCAAGTAACATGCATCAACATCCAGTTAAGTATATTGAACTTAAAAGAAACTTACATATATTGAAAAGTCTAACATGTAATTATAACATTTAATGCATCCATTCTAATAGGAAAGATACTCATTTAAATTAGATTCCTACTTCTAAAACATCTTGACAACATATGTACTATGGATTCGCAAATTATTATAGAGGTACACTCTAATAGTAAGAGCGATATGAGATTAAAATACATTATGTCTACATAAATGCTTACAATAAAATAAAAATATTATGATACCATCTTTGTGACACTCCACTATTTAGTCTAGGAATATATTCTGCAATCCTGAAGCTGAAGTCTGCAGAATAAATTTCCATCAAACATAACAATTTAAATAAAAACTAATGACAAATCATCAGAAAAAGTAGATATCAATTCCACCATAGACTAGATATTAATGATTGCAAGTAGATTCCATATTAAGTATTCTAGGTAGATAAAAATAAGAACATAGTTTTTTAACATATGAATAATTGATCTCCACAAATAATAAACATATTCAAGAATAATAAATTTATCAAATTACAACTAAAAGAAATAAAGCATACATTCAAATCATATTTAGACAACTTATCTTCTGTAAGTTATTTTTCTTGAAACTGCTTAGCTCGTACCTCACCAAGTAGAAGAACCATTCATGATTCTCATATCAATGATTCATCCTCATTATCTTACCATTAAGCCGACCATCCTAAGTTATCTATAGTAGATCATGGTCCACCATAGGGTTGCCTAAAGAAGCTAAGGTAGAGATCAAACCTCTCTACCATCAGGTCCTCATCTCAAATACATGAGATTGGAACAAACAAAAAATATTATATATCTTAACATTTCACATGTTTCACATGTTAGATTTCATCAAAATATGTTTGTTATGGACATAGACTTTCAATCTAGGTCAACCCAAAATGTATTTAATATAATAGACTAAAGACTTCATCATGCTCATTTAATTAATATTTCATCTGTAACTTATGATTATAATTTAGTTCATCCTTGTTCATTTTCTTTCTTGAATTTGGATACTCGTACCATGTCATTGGACTTATAATGATATTTTGTTAATTAGAAATGATTCTTTAATTCCTTATAAGACTACTCACTTTAGGAAGTAGAAAGGATTAGGGTTACTTTGTCTTATTCCTTATTCTTTCTCATCTTCTCAATTAATTATTATATGACTTGTAGAAAAGACTTGCATTCATGTGAGGTTTAAATTATACTGTAATAGATGAATTAGTTTTAAATCATATTAATGAGACTTATTGTTTGAAGTAATAATTTCCCAAATTGAGCATCTCTTCACATTTATAGAATTATATACAAGTTAAGGTTTTATCTCTCACTCACAACCCAATAGTAAACTTTTAGGGTTTCCAAAAGTCAACTTAGTTCAACATATTTTTATGCATCATCATAAACTCTTTACTGACTACTAACCTCATTAGTGTCTACTGATATTTATTAAGGTTATTTTTGACAGATCGAAAGTCTCGTTTCCATTTTAATTTAATACATCCATTAATTAAAAGCATACATCATGTCTTTGAGTTCCTTGAGTCAATGTCTCAACATTAACCCTAAATATTAATACCTCCATTTATAACATGTACCCTGACTCTCATACATAATCCATACTATATTTCACTAGGGTTCAATAATATCAACCAAGGACTCATATTTTATCCATTCTTATTGAACTCAAACTACATTCTATGCATAACCATACAATTCCCAAGCATTTTATTAATCACACTAGATCAATACTATTTTTGCACAAACTAATATGCCTCATCTACTATTATTTGCAACATGATTTAATTTACACATCATGAAATAAACAAATATAAGTTGTTGATAATGAAACCAAATTAGTCGCATTCAATTCCTCAAGAAGTTCCTGAATCAATTATCGAACCTCATAAACAATACAAGCAATGATTTCATTGAATTTTAATTGGATAGAATTAAACTTATAACATGTTTATATATCTAAATATGCACCAAAAAAATCACCTCAAATGTTAAAAACCTCACCTTTTTATCCCAAAGACTAAATTTGTAAACATCCAACAAGGTCACAACAATCAACTCTTTTTCTTCCTCATTTCAACACAAGAACTAGAAATGGGCAATTGGAGAGAAAGAATGAGAAAATGGGGTGATTTGATAATTTTTTGATCCAAATCAGAGGAAGGAAGGATTTTATACATAGGAGATAATATCTGACATGGAAATCAATCTAGGGTTGATAATCATACATGATTTTGCAAGCTTTTGGAAGTTGAAATCTGAGATCAACATTTCCAACTCTGTTCTCTCTAAAAACCTAATTTTGCTTCTCTCTCTAGAACTTCATATCTCTAGAATGAATAAAAAATTATGAGATCTATTCAGGTTTGAGGTTAGTTATGTAAATCAATTTAGGTGCTTGAAAAAAAATACAAATAGTCCCTATATTTCATTTTTATTTCAACAACATGTGTCATCAGTTGAGTTTTTCTTGCCATAAAACTTGGTCAATGAATACTCCTAGGTCATCAAAATATGCATTACGAAGATTTAGAATGTTGTGTGTGAAATTGAGTTTTGGAGATAAAATTAAAATTCTAAAATGAATAAAAATGGAACACTACAATGCTATATATAGTTTGTATAGCATGGCCAGTGAAATGTTATCCTAGAGAAATCCAACCGACCAACATGTCTAAAGAACATCAAAATATTTAGTATTTTTTAGAAACACTTATATTTGTATTTTTAAAATTTTCAAAAAAAAATCAAAATATATGAGTCATGTAAAATACTAAAAGTCACTTACAATACCACTACACTTACTACATTCTTGATTCACATACTATTAAAATCATAAAATTGACCAAATAGGGTTTTCACTTTGCAAACCCTAATTAATCAGAATCAAACCATATTTATAATATATGATTGAGTTCAACATATGATAATTAAAATACCATTATCAACCAAAATTAATCAAGGATCAATCTAGTAAAGATATAATCATACAAAGAAACCCTAATTTGATGGCTAAGATGAAATCAGGTCATTACAACAAGAACTTGTGCATCAAATTAGGATACCGACACATAATTCTTTATGTTGTGAGCTTCCTCTAGTCCATCTCCTCCTCCTTTCATTGTTAATTTCCCATGTGTTTTCCCCTATTTAGGAAAACCTACCTCACATTTTCATTTTCTTATTTGGAGCCACTTCCATGGATTTTGGTTTTAGATGGTTTTATAGGGTGAAGGTGCCAAGAACTAGCAACCTCCAACCACAATTTACATTAGTATTTTCTTGAGGAGGTTTTCAAGCTGAATCATGCTTTCCAGACTGTTGTTTGTTGCATTATATGATCTAGCAGTGCCCTCAAACTCTACATTTGTGCACGTATGGTGGAACCCCATCATCACACACCACTAACTGCAGAGATCCAAGATTTGACTCAATTCTAGGAGAACTTTTAGCATGATCAGTAGGTGCGATGATGAGTGTGGTATAGAGTTGGTCTCTACCTGGATCTTCAAATATCATCCATGGAATGTGTGAGGGAGGAACAATCTCCCTGCCATTTTTAATGTTTGTTCTCTAAAGGTTTGATAGCTCCATTTTCCCTTCAAGGGAGTAACAGTCTTCTCGCAATCCCTATTCAATATGAACTATGAAATATATTGAGGAACAATAGATGGATTTGCCCCACCACACATGGTTATTTAATAATCATACATAAGTGCATATCATTATTTTTAATCAAAATTTAGTTATCATAATATTGATAAATAGTTTAAATTATATTGGTAATAATAATTTTTAGAGTATCAGAAAACTATTAAAAATGCATTTTAAAATAAAAAAATCCAAATTCATCAGTATGAGTTTTAGAGTCTAAGTCTAGCTTCTCCATTATTTCTAGGATTTAACGAGTTAGATGAAATTTTTAATAATCCAACTTCTCATACTTTATAAATAGGTGTTGAAAAGTCTTATACTTTGACCTTAGAAGTATATTCAGATATCTAGGCCACTTTTAAGGTATGTGGTTCTTCCTACTTTTATTTGGACATATAATGACTAGATTCAAATTGTTATTCTTGAGACATATTTCAATTGGAACTCCTTTTTCTTAATATATTGAACTAATTATGGGATATCAACTGTTGTTGTCCATTGATTTCTCTAAAAATCGTATTTCAATTGAATTTGAGTCATGTGACTCCAATTGTCATATTAATTTGATTGAACTTGTGATCTTTACTACTCTATTATGCATGTGAGATTTAGGACAGTAATCTCAATTAGTAGTTTCATCATATAGGCACAAATGTTTTATTCCACTTATCAGGCACTGGGGTTTTATCCACCCTACCATATGGTATATATTTAGACATTAAGGTTTTATTTCTCCCATCATGCATTGGGGTTTTATTTCTCCCACTGTTTTTTATTGTTGGGTATTAAGGTTTTATTCTCATGCCATGGGTTTGTATTTATGGTATCCCTAGTCCTACTTTAGATTATTCCAATTTTTTTTATAATCTAC
Organism: Alisma plantago-aquatica; assembly: GCA_963693085.1. Classification (NCBI taxonomy): domain Eukaryota; kingdom Viridiplantae; phylum Streptophyta; class Magnoliopsida; order Alismatales; family Alismataceae; genus Alisma; species Alisma plantago-aquatica. The sequence goes on from OY856409.1 coordinate 51,242,151, forward strand.
ACAACTTGCATCTATTGTTATTTGTGAAGTATTATAAGGAAAGAAATTTATTGTTCATGAAATGTTTCTCTAACTTGGTAATGCCTAGTTCTTTTATTATTCATTCTACTATTTAATTTCTTTTGAGCTCACCCAATTGATATAGACCTCCTTTTTTATAAACACACATATCAAGGGTCTTACATCCTTACAATTCCAAGTAATTTAATCAATGCACATATACTAGTGTTATCAGATGCATATGGTTTTTTGATGTCCTCTTTTCTAGGTGTTATTCCCAACCCACCTAGGGTTGGAGTAGCCTACATATCATGTCTTTATGGGGCCAGTACATGAGTAGTTTGTGGAGAGAGTTTTGAGATGTCTAATTTTCCTCTATACCCAGTCTATCTAGTTCTGATAGTTATTTATGTTTCCTTTTTTTATTCCTTTTGGACCAAGATATTGAGATACACCTAAGATCTAAAATTTAGTTTATTTTATGATGACATAGTTCAATATGATCTTTATGGATAACTATTCACCCCTTTCTTTGAGTTACTTGTTGATACATGTTTGGGATTTCTTGGTTTATTTTAAAAATAAAAGTAGGGAGTAGATCCCCTTTTGGGTTCTACTTCTTACAATATGATGTCAAAACTAAAATCACTTGTTTATTAGCCATCTTAGAATATATCTTGTTAGGTATATCATAGTTGATCTAGTCTTGATCATAAGCATCATTTTTGGGAATATGGATGCTAGTTCCTCTCCCCTTAGGGCCAGTCTAGGTTCCTTACGCCCTGGGCACATGTTATGGGATGTATATATGTCATGGATCCTCCCTTGGTGACCCTATTGGTATGTATACCTAGAGAGCCAATCATACGATGATTGTAATGGCATATATTGTAAATGATTTGATTAATAATAAAGGTAATATTCATATATATATTTGATCAATTATGAGATAATAATATAACATGTTAGATGTTTAAAGAATGATGTTACTCAATAACATATGTCTTTAGGTTGAGGACTTGAACAATGATATCATATGTATGATAATAGTACATACATTCTTGTTATGTCCCTAGTCAGATGTTATTGTGGAAGCTAATAGAAAACATTAACACATAGGACTAGAGTGTGTGTTGGTTGATGACATAATCTCATTATCCATGATATGTGATATCAAACCAAACACATAGGTACTTGTTAGAGAACAATGTATCAAACATACCCACCTTGAGAGTGATACATGGAGACCATTGAATGGTAGTCAGAATTAGCTCTCATAGTGATAGTGGTGATTGTGGTTCTTAGACCTAAAGTCACTACACTTATCCCATGTAGTTCGATGTATTTTGACACAATCCAATGTGACCTTGAGTTTGGGTTACCATAAAGGTGATGCTCAGATACATTGCAACACATGGGGAATGACTGTGAGTGATGTAGATGGGATTTGTCCCTCCTACTGGAGTTGATATCTTGGCCACTTGATAAGAGAGATTGAGAAACGTATGGCCATACTCATGTGACCCAATATATGATATGTGAGCTCACATGCATCTCAAAAAGTCTGCTCTAGTTCAAGGAACATGGATTGAGCGTTGAGAGGATGACAATTCCATTCCTCGAGTTCAATCTGGATATCAGAGACAAAGGACCTATACAATCAATGTAACACTAATCACATATGTAGTTTGAATTTGTTCTCTAATTTTCCAAATTACTTGGATATAAATGATGTGTTTTTAGATACTGCTCATTGCTTGTGATGCCATAAAGTAGTTATGGACATTTACTACCAACGTAACTTGGGACCTATAGGGTCGCACACAGAGGGTACTCCTAGAATAGGGGTTTACTCATGAATAAGGTTTAATATGATTACTAAAGTGTTTAGGTATTCAATTTAAACATCACTGGCTAAAAATTGGCTAACCATGACTATGAGTCGATCGACTCAAATGTTTATTCGACTGATTCAAGTGCCGATCAATTTAAACAATGATGGATAAACACTGTCTTAACAAGAAAATGAATTGACCGATTCAGAATTTGAATCAATCAATTCAGAGTCTGAACTAACTAGTTCAACATGTGAATGCTCAGTTCAATGATCAATAAGATCGGGTCAAGGATTGATGCTAGCGTCATGTTGTGCATTAATTTCCAGTATGTTTGCAAATAGGAAAGTATTCAATTTCACCAACTTGGGGTGTGATTTGACCGACTAAAAAGTTGTGTCAATTGACTCATGACCCACAAAAACTAGGAATTCGTGAGAACTCATTTCTTTGACTCCCACTTGATCTAGAAACCCTGACCCTGACACTCCTATAAATAGGGGGGTTAGTCAAAGATTTTAGAAGACATAACTAATGCTAATGAACATTGTCCTCTCATAGTTGTGGTAATGTGAGAGTCCAAAGAAAGTCTTACCCATAAAAGGGAGAGACAACAAAGAGAGAACATGTCAACGCTAGCACGTTGAAATCAAAGGGACAACTCCTTCCTGTCAGTTCCAAAAGAACAAAAAGAGTTCCTAGTGGTCTGCGTAGACTACATAGAAGTGTGGGGGTTGTTGCCACCATGCTAGGAGGATGTCGTCAACCTCCATACATGGTGCTACACCAGGAGGTCACCGCCTACAACTGTCTAGGTGTTACTTGTGAAAGAAGCATGCTGCTACAAGGATAGTCGTTGGATTTACTCAAAGACTAAGTATATGCCTTGCAAACCTTCCTTCTTAATCCATAGTTGTTGACGATATCTACTGGTCAACGAGAATATGACAAGAATTTTTTTATATCCGCTATCATCTCTGTCGCCTTATTTCCCTAAGTGGTATTAGAGCCATGCCAATTTAATATGTTTTAGGATTTAATCGATAATATTAGTTTTTGGTTTTATTATTCATTTATTACATGCAATGCAGTTATTTAAATGATTAATGCACATATTTGATTAAATACCACATATGCTAGGAAAAGTCCCATAGATCCCAACACACACATATGACATGAAATATGTGCAATTTATACATGTCTTTATGAAATTGTTTTCATGGTGGATGTAAGTGTGGTTATGGCCAATACCCCATGGGTATGTGTCATGGTTAACAAGTTTTATTCCTGACTACATTTGGTTTTTATACCCAACCTCTCTCTCTCTTTTTCCATATGTAAGTTAATGCTTTCCTTCTTATACTCGCTTCGAATGTAAATTGAAGTTTCACTTTTACAATGTAAATAAGTTAAATAGGAATATGATAGTTTTATTTTATGTTTTGGCAAAGAGAAGGCATTCTTCACCACACAAGTCGACTGACTCAGAATTCAAACCAATTGACTGTAGGACAGAGGAGGCCAGATGATAGGTGGGGCCGAATGATCGACTAGAGGCCCAACCGACTGACTAGAGGAGTCCAGACGCCACTTGAGCCAGGAGCCAGTCAACCATTCGACTAACCAGGAGGCTAAACGATCTACTCTAGAGTTGATTTGACTGATCAAGATGGTTCCAATAGAGATTTTCTATAATACATGTTGCTACATATGATGTGGATCTTAGCAGATAGTAATTATTTATGGCTCCAAAAAATTGCATTAGTGTGGCCATAACCATCAATCGTATGTTATAATTGCATGTTTCATTCATGGACATAGTATGTATATGATACATATGATTAGTACTTGGTGATTGGATATGCATATGTATTTATATAAAAATAAAACCCCTCAATCAAATATTAAGTCTTAGATGATTTCCATAAGTAGTGCACATTAAAGCTTGATCAACTAAGTGGAGGCACGCCAAGCGTAGTGCACCATATGTCTTGTGGAAGTGTGATGGCAGTTTTGTGGGCCTGCCAAGTAGGATACATACCTATCTATTGGCTTTTGGGTCAAACTTAACTAGGTGACCTTAATGATATTAAGTACCTACAAAAATAAAGATAAGATATGACAAGGAGTTGTTCATACCAACTACCCAAAAATTGCATAAGATGCAATTGGAAAATGTTACCTACCTTAATAATTGGTTATCGACGCTAATGTTGGCTGAGTAATAACTTAATTGTTTTGGGTCTTGGATTACTAGAAGGTTATACACTACAATATTTTGAATTGATATATGATGACAATCAATTTGAACAAAATAGTGAGAGTAGTAATTAATTAAAGGCCTAATTGATGTCGTAATTTTTTTAATCAAATCAAATTAAAAGTGTTTTGAAAATTTGCAAATTTCTCTTGTAGAAACAAATAGCAAACAACACCAAATTTTCCTTGAGATTGGTCCTTGAGAAGGACTAGCTGAACGAAAATAACTTCCACGACTAGTGCAGGACCTTGAGAAATGTTCTCACCAATGAGCACAAGCTCTATGTCCTTGAAACACCAGTGCTAGAGGAACCCACTCCAAATGCGCCTAAGGCTGAACATGGATGCTTACTTGAAGCATGTTAATGATGTCATAGACATCAAAGACCTTATGATAGGCTCTATGAATTTTGAGTTGCATAAAAAACATGAAAACATGAACATTCTTGAGATGGTAACACATCTTAAGAATCATGTGAAGCAAGAAAGGTACAATGTCTCCAAAATGCTATTTGAGTGCAAACTGACATATGGTGATCCATTAGAGCCCCATGTGCTCAATATGATTGGGCATTTAGAACATATAGAGAGACTATGTTTTCCTTTAGGCTAAGAGTTAACCATATATATGAATCTACAATTGTTGCTTGAATCATATAGCCAATTTATGGAGTGTTACTACTTGAGTAACTTGGCTAAACCGTTGTGTGAATTGCATGACATATTGATAAATGCTAAAGCACAAATGAACAAGGACAAACCCATGCTGGTGATTAGTGGAGTGGAATCCAAAGACAATGACAAGGCCAAAAAGAGTTTTGATGCTAAGATGGTCTAAGTCTTCTGCGTTCAAGATAAGGAGAAAGGTAACTGCAAAAGGAATATGTCCTTTGCACGTAAAGGGATTCATGAAGGAGGGGATGGATATATCCACTTTAGGTATATATATTATTGAGATAAATATGTCTACTTCTTCACCTTGGGTACTAGATACTAGATGTAGATCTCACATATGTTCAAATATGTGGGAAAAAATAAAGTAAGCCTTTAAGAAAAGGCGAGGTCGAACTACACATTGTAAATGGAGAAAGACTTGTTGCCACTGCAGTTGGAACCTAACATCAATCTCTGCCCATGGGGCTTGTGATAGAGCTAGAGAACTGCTATTTTGTACCTTCCATTATAGAAACATAATTTTATATCTTTTATGGACAAGAATGGATTCAAATTTCATATATATAATGGTTGATGTTATATTTCTAAAGATGAGATGTTTTATGGCAGTGCCCCAATGTCCTATGGTCTTTATTTTCTAGATCTAGAGACAAATGTTTATAATGTAAATACCAACAGATTCATCATCATCATCTAAGCCTCAGTCCCAACTATGTTGGGGTCGACTACATAGATCCTTCATTTCCAATTAGCTCTATCATGGGCCATATTCTGAATGAGATGTAGAGATTCAAAATCTCTCTTTATAATCTCATCCTATGTTAATTTAGGTCTTATTCTTTTTCTATTTATTGTGCTTGACTTTATAGCATTGCTTTGTATAGGCACATTTGTAGGTCTATATTGCACATGTTCATACCATCTGAGTCGGCCCTCACAAAACTTGTCCTCAATGCTTGCCACCCCCACTTTATTCCTGATATAGCTATTTCTTAATCGATCTTTTCTTATCTTCCCACACATCCATCTTAGCCTGCGTATGTCAGCCATGTTCATCTTGTTGAGACCTTATTTCTTCACTGCCCAACATTCACTCCCATAGAGTATGGCTGGTCGTATAGTTGTTCTGTAAAACTTACTTTTTAACCTGAGATGGATCTTCCAATCACATAAAAATCCAGTTCCACTCCTCCATTTCAACCATCCTATAGTGATCTTGTCACAAATGTCATTCTAGACATCCCCATCTATTTGAATCATAGAACCCAAGTAAAGAAATTTATCACATTTGTTATATCCACTTCGTCAAACTTGGCTCCATCATTCACATTGCGAGATTGACTGAAATTTCAATGCATATACTCATTTTTTCTCCTACTAATCATCAATCCATTTGATTCCAATGCCTTTCTCTAATGTTTAACTTTATCATTCAATCCATCTTTATTTTCTTCAATCAAAACATTATCATCAACAAATAACATACACCAAGGAATATCATGCAGAACATTCTTTGTCAACTCATCCATAATAAGAATGAACAAATATGGTCTGAGTGTGGATCCTTGGTGTACCCCAACTGTGATAGGAAAAGTTGGTGTCTCTCCTCCAGGAGTCCTCACACTTGCAGTAGAGCCATCATACATGTCTTTGATCAAGTCAATGTATTATATTGGCACACCCTTTTTCTTCAAAACCATCCACAATACTTCTCTGGGTACTCGATCATAAGCCTTTACCAAATCAATAAACACCATATGAAGATCTCTTTTGCTTTCTTTATACTTCTCCATAAGCCTCCTTATAAAAAACAACATATGTTATTGATCTTCTAAGCATGAAACAAAATTGGTTGTTTGATATCTGTGTTTAGATCTTAGTCTATGCTCAATAATCCTCTCCCAAATCTTCATTGTATGACTCATCGACTTGACACCTCTGTAGTTTGTGCATCTCTGAACATCAATTTTGTTCTTATAGATAGGGACTATAGAACTATTTATCCACTCACCCAACATCATCTTGGTCTTCATGATCTTGTTAAAGAACTTTGTTAAACACATAACTACTTCATTCCCCATACTCTTCCATACATCAATGGGAATATCATCTGGTCTGCATGCCTTTCTCATTTTCATCTTTTCAAAGCATTCTTGACCTCAAATGGTGAAATTTGTCATGTGTAAATGATACCTCTTGTATTCATGTCACACGAGTCTCTAACATTATTTGTAGTATCTTCATTGGAAATCTTATGGAAGTAATTTCTCTACTGGTTCTTGATATCATCACCCTTCACCAACACTCTTCCATATTCATTCTTGATGCATTTTACTTGACTCAAGTCTCTTCCTTTCCTTTCTCTTATACGAGCCATTTTATATATATCTTTTCCCCCTTCTCTAGTGGCCATCTTCTTATAAATATCATCAAAGTATCTAGACCTTATCTCCTGAACAACCTTTTTTGCTTCTTTCTTTGTTTGCTTGTATCTTTGGAATGTTGCATCATCTCGATATTTGGGCAAGCTCCGATAGATATCTCTCTTCAGTGTAATAGCCTTTTGTACTTCATCATTCCACCACCAAGTCTCTTTCTAAGGAGGACAACAACCTTTGGAATCCCCCAAAACCTCTTTGGAAATTTTTGTTACGCATGAGCTCATGTTATGCAACAGTGTTAACATCAAACTCCAAGTTACAAGTTCCCTCCTTGATGAGATTATCATGAAAAGTCAATTTCTTTTCTCCTTTAAGATTCCACCACTTGATCCTTCTATCTTGGTTTTTGTTATGCTTACCTTTATTGATCTTTATGTTAATATCCAAAACCACCAATCTGTGTTGGGTCGTGAGTTCTTCGCTAGGAATAAATTTACAATCCTTGTATATATTACAATACACCCGCCTCATAAGGAGGTAATCAATTTGGCTATAATTGTGCCCACTCTTGAAAGTAATCTTATGAGATTCTCTTTTCTTGAAATGGGTGTTTGCCAAAATCATATCATAAGCAACTACAAAATCTAATATCCTCTCTCCTTCTCCATTTCTGCCGCCATATCCAAAACCACCATAAACTCTCTCATATCCAACATTGCTACTCCCCACATGGCCATTTAAATCACTCCCAATAATAATCTTCTCCTCTGTCGCTATTCCCTACATCAATTCATCCATGTCATCTAAAAAATCAATCTTAGCATCCTCGCTAAGGCCAACTTGGGGGGCATAAGCGCTAATAATATTAAAAATATTTCCCCCAAGAACAATCTTGATAGCTATGATTCTATCACCCATATTTGTGATCTTGACAACATCATCCTTCAACATCTTATCAACAATAATACCTATGTCAATTTCTATGTTTATCAATACTTGTATACCAGATTTTGTATCATGTATTTCCAATCTCTCTACAACATTCTCCTATCCACTTGGTTTTTTGCATGCAAGCTAAATACCAAAATATTAAAACTCAATAATGCAAATAAAACTTACGTTTGACATTTTAGTCTAGGGAACATCAATAAATATGGATATCTAGACTCTTTTGACCTTAAACCAATAGAGACATGCAAATCTTATTTGTTGGGCAAGATGACTAAAGCACCTTTCACTAGTAATCGTGAGAAAGAGAGTGATCTATTAGGATTTGTACATACTGATGTATGTGGACCCTCTAGAACAAATGCTAGAGGTGGCTACCAGTACTTCATTATCTTTACTGATAACTTCAGTAGGTATGCTTATGTGTACTTGATGAAACATAAGTGAGAAACCCTTGAAAATTTCAAGGATTTTATGAATGAAGTACAAAACCAACTTGGTAAAAGTATTAAAGCACTTGATTTAGCTCAAGGTGGAGAGTACTTAAGCCAAGAGTTTGAGAACCTTCTCCAAGACTATGGTATCGTATCACAATAGAATCTATCCAAAACGCCACATCATAACAGTGTAATAGAAAGAAGGAACCATACAT